>JAGYYJ010003137.1:0-174820 GCA_019671005.1 Hibiscus mutabilis
ATTCATTTAACCATTTTTAACCCTTCAATTCGACACTACCTCCCTGCTTCAACGACCATTCGTCCGACTTTCGTTTCATTTGGCAGTCTTTTTCTTCTACTTTCCCTGCTTGTTCGATCAATCTACACCCTTCAACGTTTGTCCTTGTGCGTCACCCATAGAGGCCAGATTGAAGGTCGTTGGAGCAAGGAGTTAGTGCTTGAGTGAAGGGTTAAATTGATAGAATAGATAAATAAAAACGACTCAATTTATTGATTTTTTTTTAATTAGAACTAAATTGATTGAATGTGTAAATATAGATGAGTAAGTGTGTTATTATTCCATTTTTTGTTAAATGCCACGTTAGCAGTCATTAATTTTTTAATGACACCGAACCAATTTATTACTTTTTTTAAGTCTTAGGACTTTTTTATCACTTTTCATAGTCGAAAAATTCAACAAAAAAATATTCTATAAATGGGGGAATATTTATGCAGTTTACCCTAAAAAAGAGAGAAGAGGAAAGTATTGGCAGTTGAGCTAGACACGTCTACGATATTTATTTCTTTTTAGGGTGTTATTATTTGATATTTTCATAAATTTTTTTATTTTATTTAAAAAATGTTTAAAAATTTTAGAAATTTTAAAATACTTAAAAAATTATAAAAATATAATTTTAAAAAATCTGTAAATGTCATATGACATAATTATAGTGTGTCACATAACAGTGATATTTAAAAAAAATCATCAAAAATTATTTATTTTCTAAAGCATTTTTTACTCCAAAAGAAACTTCTATGGTTAAAAGTAGTGTAGAATAGATAACTTTCTAGGTTAAAAATGTTTTTTAATTTGATGTAATTTTTCAGCTTGATTTGAAATTATTTTTTAAAAGCTCAAATTTCTTTCTTTTAGTTTTTCCATAAATAATTCTGAGTATAATTGCTCATTGTCCTCAATTATATTATCAATTCATTGATATTTTTAATAATATTTAAAATAAATATTTTATCTATATAAAAGCACTTTTAATAAATAATATCATACTTTTTTAAATAAAATATTATATACTTTTATTTTAAATCAAATAGTACATAAATATTTCTTAAAAATATTTTATCACCGTAATTTTTAAAAGTAATATTAAACTGATTATTAGATTCAATTTATAAATAATGAAATTAAATAAAACAATGTGGTTTTGAATTAAAAGTAAAATAAAATTCAACCCATCATTGTGATCTCTGCCAGCGTTTTGTGACCCCTTCCTGACGCGGAACAGCAGACTTCCAGCATTTGTGTTCCTCGGTTCAACCTGCTCTGCTGATATTTATTTATTTATTTATTTTATTAATAAAAGCGTTAAAATAAGGGCCTTAGGACATAAGCAAGCCGCTTTGCAAGTTGCAACGACGTCGACGAGACCACGCGTCTTATCCTCGTAAACAAAATAAAATAAAATTAAAATTGATTAATAAAAATCTATTTTCCTGCTCTAATCCAATCATATCCCTTACTTTTTTATATATTCTAATTAATTAAGAATATGCTAGTATTACAAATTTAAATAGATGAAATTGAAATATGTTATGTTAATTAGGTTTTTAAATAATAATTAATTTCCTCTTCTTCCAGCTTTCCATAAATACCAAACCCTTTAAACCGTACAACATCTTTTTTGTTTGTGTGATCGGGTCTTACCATCATGGCTATGCTCGATTCCTTCTTCAACAAAGGCTTCAAAGCTGCTAAATGGTATTTCCCCCCCCAGTTTCATATTCATGTTTACCTTTAATTTTCAATCCATCGATTTTTCTGCTTCATGTTCTCTGTTTCTTAATCTTGTTTGATGAATTATTTATTTTTAATTTTTTTTCATAATTATTAGTCCGATCAATTTTTAATATTTTTAATTTGTTTCTAGTTTGATCTCTTTTTTTTGGGTGGAATATGCAGCAAAACTTTACTGAAGTTAACAATTCCGCGGATAAAGTTATTAAGGAACAGGAGAGAGATTCAGATAAAGCAGATGCGCCGCGAAATTGCTAAGCTTCTTGAGACTGGCCAAGAAGCTACTGCTCGAATTCGAGTATGTTATTACACTTCTTCTTTAGCCTGATTTCTTTAAATACATATTTTTATTAAATTTATTATTTACTCAAGTGCAAATATCTGTAGTTGATACTCTAAATATGTTGTTTTTAGTATTTAATGAAGTGCTGAAGTAATTTAGGTTTCTGGTACATCTGTTTTTAGAAGGCATTGCAATTCTTTTGAGTGCTTCCTTGAAAATGAATGGATAGTTTCATATGAAGCAATGTTTGGGGTTTATGTTTCAGGTGGAGCATATAATAAGGGAAGAAAACATGATGGCTGCTCAGGAGATCCTTGAGCTATTTTGCGAGCTTATTGCCGTCCGGCTTCCTATCATAGAGATGCAAAGGTTATTGCTTGAACTTATTGGAATCTTATCTTTTTATTATTAATATTTTTGAATTTACTCAATTGCTTGGGGCCTGAACCAGTTTGGTAGGATGAATTTTGCAATGTAGGGGATATCAGCTTTAGGTTGAAGGTTGGGGCCAAATATTTGTAGAAAGGCTTTGGTAGTTGAGTGGAAAAGTAGTTTCACCAAATTCTTTATATATTTGTTTGATATGGTTTCATTATTTAGGAGTTGGTGAGCTGCCATTATATCATCTACAATATGGTTTCATTGAATGTAATAGTTCTGTATAATAGTATACTTCTCAGAATATCTTTCTCCTATACATTGCCATGCCAATATTAGAATCTTGGGCTGCCTTTGGTAATTCAATACATGAAGCATTAACACCTTTTTGGAGGTAGGTCAATCTTTGCCTAGGTTATATAACAGCACATATCACCTAAATATTGTGGAAAGTACTCATGATGTTCTTCACTAGATGCACTTTCCCTCCTGTCAATGCAATTCTGTCAATTTCTCCACACTTATTGAGATGACTTTGTTGCCTTGACGAATGACATTTTTGCACAATCTTATATCCTCGCAGAGAAGTTGATAAGTTTTTAAAGTTGCTCAAAACAAATAAATAATTTAAAAACACACTGCATTTCATAGAATAATAATTTGAAGAATCATCCCTTTTCAGGGAATGTCCTCTAGATTTGAAGGAAGCAATAAGTAGCGTTTGTTTTGCTGCACCAAGATGTGCCGATCTACCAGAGTTGCTGCAGGTTCAAATGCTTTTTACTTCCAAGTACGGGAAGGAGTTTGTATTAGCTGCAACCGAGCTGAGGCCGGATTGTGGTGTTAATCGTCAGGTATTATAAGTTCGAAGGTTCATAGTGTATTTTCATTTTGTGTTTTTATTCTTCCACTTGACATCCTCCAAAATGCAGTTGATAGAATTGTTATTTATACGTAGTCCTTCACCTGAAGTAAAATTGAAGATTTTGAAAGAAATTGCTGAAGAGCATGAGTTGGAATGGGATCCAGCTTCTACTGAGTCTGAGTTTTTCAAACCACATGAAGATTTGTTGGTAAGTAAAATCTGGTTTGGGTTTTCTTGTTCTGTGTTCCCATATCATTAACATGCCTATTTTGTTTGTCAGAATGGCCCAACACGGTTTGTGACTGAATCAAAGTTACCCCTTCCGGCAGAGAAGCATGGTGAAACATTGACTTCTGCCACTGATCATGCCCAAACCGAACAGCCTGATTCTGATTCGGACTTTGACCTGGTGGATTTTCCTCAAGTTCCAAATGTGTCACTGCGGCCAAGCACCAATGTTGCAACAGCACCAGTAACTAACCCACCTTCATCAGCTGCTCCTGAACTTGAAATTGATCATTCTAGAGCTTCTGGTCATGTGTTACAAATGCTCCCTTTGGAGCCTGATATATTGAAGCAAGAAAATACAACTAAAGAAAGTAAAATACCAGATGAGCCAGCTGCAGCCAAAGAAAAACAGTTTCTGCCTTTCATTTCTCCTCATTCAGTATCTGCTTCATCAATTCCTGCAAGACCAAGCGGTCCAATGCCTGCTATTTTGAAACCAGAAAGTGAGACCAACTTTGACCTAGAGGATGTTTTAGCCGCTGCTCAGTCAGAAAAAGAAGCTGAGCTCGCTCAAGCGAGCCTTGCACAAGTCAGAATTGCGGAACTTAAGCAGAAAAAGAATGACCAAGTCAGTGAGGATAACTCTGAGAACCACCTTCATACAAATATTCCTCATCAACCAGCTAGTAAGGAAAACCTGAATTTTGATTATCTAAACTCCTTTAGCCATCCCAGTGATGGTTTATATTCTCAAGACTACGAGCACAAGGGATCAGAAGCAGCAGATCTTATTTCAGTGAGCAAATTAAAAGTAGGTTGGGATTCACCAGTTTCCAGAGACGATGCTGTTGAACAAGAGCAACATCTAAAGCAGCCGCAGAGATTGCCTTCAATGAATGATGAATACTTGTATCCAAACCTTTTTGGATCCGGTGATTCCTTTAAACATAATTCCGATAGTCAGTAAGGCCACTGCAGGTTTGTGTTGATCGGATTCAGATTATAACAGTTTTCAGATATGGTGTCCATCTTTATTTTATTTTGTTTTATTTGTAAAATTGTCAAAAACATGTAAACATCCGATGCTTTGGAAATAAGGTCATTATTAGTAAGAATAAACAGTCGAAATAAATCGAGTGTATTTGATTGACTGTTATGAATAAACAGTCGAAATGAACCTTTGTGCATTTTGATGGTTATGCTGTGGAGATCAAGTGAGATTTTGCATAAACTCTTCTAGAATACAAATCTAGTGAGAGAAAATCAATCACTAAATCTAATTTCATTAAAAAAAGTTTAAATTGAAGTTCTAAAATTCACAGTTCAACTCATTAAATCAAGGAATCTACCCAATAAACCCATCCATTCAATCTAGGATGACAAATAAAAGTTGAGAATAAACCCCAAAAATCTTTGATTAGAAGTTGATTTTTCAATTACACCAATGGCTATTTCTTTTTAATTTAAAAAAAATTAAAGAAAATATAAAAGGCTAAACAGTTCAAAAAGTCAAATCAAGGAGTTATATTTATGAACTATCATCCATTCAAGTCTATTTTAAGTTATTAATATGAGAATAAACCCCAAAAATTTTGATACCCTATTTTGAACCCTCACATTAAAAAATGGGTTTGAATATAAGATTAGGGTTAGGTTTAATGAATAAAGAAAAGATGTATTTTTTAAGGTTTATGGGTTAGGATTTAGAATTTAGGGTCAAGGCTTAGAATTTGATATTTTAGTGTTGAACATAGAAAAGAGAGAGAAGATTTGTGTCCTATTACAAATTTACAATACCCAAATTCACCCCCATTTGGAATTTCCTGTAGAAATCAAAGCATGATACTTTCCATACAAGATGGCTTTCTATCACAACACATGACAAGTTGACAACGATTTCACTTTAATGAAATTCTCGTAGCGAATCAAGTTCAATAAGATTGTTCTCTACCAAACACCTACCAAAGGGTTTGATAAGTTTTTCTGTGATTTGCTAACTTCCTGTGCCTTCATCATCTGCAAGATTTATCCTCCTGTTGGAGGATATGTTAAAATTCATCTTCATTTGATTCAGAGAATCCATGAAGTTGAGCTTCTCTACCATCAACCTTCTGTCACTATTTTGTTTCTGGCTTGTGCTAGGAGTACGCCAGTATTTGTTTTTATCCCAACAGACCTGGCTGCATCTTGATTTATAGGCAAGCAGATTTAGAAATCTTTGGATTTTGTTGTGGACTATATCTTAATTAGTTAATTTTACTCTTTTAAAGTATATAAATTTATAAATTTATCAAAGAACAGTCTTGAATTATTAGACAGCTTGGTACACAAGAATTTCCTTTCTTTTTTCAATTAAAAGGAATGGTTGGTTCATTTCCATAAATACCTGCAAAATTGGACTTGTATGTATCTGTCATGTAAACAACAATGGCGTTGGCCATTAAACAATATCAATAGGCACCTGCAATTCACCGTATTCTTCGTCAAAAACAACCCAAACCTTGCTTATTTTGGTTTCAAGAGTGAATGAGAACTCATTCAACAACGAACTAACATGATCTTCATTCCCTCCCTTTTCGCTTTCTTTACCCACAGGTGTCGAGGAGGTTCCAGTCCTGCACATTATAGATGAACCCGTTGACATGAAGCTGGAGCATTGTTCCAAGGCCAAAACATGATCCATGGTGATTATCTGCACACTGGGATACTCGAGGTTCCTGTTTTCCATGACTCGTTTGCATGTTTCGTACAGATCGTGAAGCTCTTTGCTTTGTCGGGAAGCCCTCTTGAGTATGTCGCAGGCCAAGGTTCTGGCCGGTCTCGAAAAATCGAAGAACATGTTGATGAGAATCTCGATGCCTTCGCAGTACATAATGTAAACTTGGAAGCTCTCTTTTAACGTGTTCCCCATGGCTGCTTGAGCCAAGTTGTCTTCGACATCACGCGGCGGCGAACAGTCCAAGACCCTGTCTATAAACGCTTGACATTTCGGCAACTTACGGAACACCATGTCGACCGACTTCTCCTCGTAACATCCGAACTCCAGGCCGCCGTTGAACATAACCGGTTCAAGTTTCCCGGCTTGATTAATGGCCCATCCCACCCGTTCTTCCAGATAAGCCGCGTAGCTACGCAGGAAGGAAAACGAGGAGTTGCGGAAAGAGTTGGCGCTCATTTGGAGATGACCGGAGACATGAGCGCTACGCAGCTCTCGTTCGAAGCAACGGTTCCCTCCGCGCAGGAGACGATGGATGAGCGAAAGGGTTTTGAGGGCGACGAGGCGGTCTCGGGTCTTGCAGAGACGACGTGAAATCCTTTCTGCCAGGAAAGGGATCGATCCCGGAGAGTTGGAGACGAGGAAGAGGATTTCGTGCATGTATTTGTCCTCGATTGGACCGTTGTCGTGTCCGGTGGCTCGCAGGACGGCGATCTCTATATCGGAAAAGGCTTTGCCGTCGGTGTTGTATATCATGGCCTTGCCGATGGATGCATGATCCTTCATTGATCCAAGAGCTAGGCGGAGCTTACTCTGTATGTCCACCCCCATTTTTGTTTTCTTTTATTTGTGCTTTAGATTACTATGTGTGTATATCATTAAGCTTGACAAGAGGTAGATTATATAGATAGGAAGAGGCAGATTTATTTGAAAATTAATCTCCACTAAGGAATAGATTCTAGATTTTAAAATACAGCAGCTCATACAAAAAGCATATACATAAACAAAACAGTGGACCAGTAAATATATATATATACTCTAAGGTAAGGAAGGTGCTGCTCTTAATAGGTCTCTAAAATTCATGACCTAAGGGAATACTAGGAAATAAAGATGAACAGCTTGGTCAGCCGATCAAATATACTTGTTCGATCGGTATATTTTAAAAAATGCATGATTTTGTTGATTTTAATAAGTTGCTCTAGCATAAATACTTTGTAACTTATGTGTTCTTGATCCAATCAAATTAATCTTTATTTATAGGGTAAAGTACACTAATGATCACAAAACTTTTAAGCTGCTTTCATTTTGTTCACTGAACTTTTAAAATTTTTATTGAGGTCACCCAATTTTTAATCTGCTTTTATTCTGGTTTCTCCCGTTAATTTTTCGTTAAAAACACTGGCTCGTTATCTTTCTTTCTTCCTCTATTTTCTTTCTTTTCTTGCTCTGTTATTCTTCCATAACTTTTAGTTTTTTCTTCCTCCATTTTATTCTTCTCTCTTCCTCCACAATTTTACCAATTTCAGGATGTTAACTCCACAATTTTTATTTTTATAGAAAGTTTGCAGCTTTTGAGAAGCAATATGTAGATAAGGAAGGGATTGTGGGAAAAAGAAAATTTCAACACGAGGGTGAAATGAAGAAGAATCCACTTGGGTTTTTGCACTTCACTGTTTTCTATTCCATCCTTGGCTCTTTGAGAGGTTTGGGGGAGTTTCTCTGCAGTGAACCCCGTTAAAAAAGTTTCCAGGAAAATGATTTTTGTTCATTTTTTAGATGACGGTGGCATCAGAAATCTTTTATTTGTTCTTTTACATGGTGTTTTTATGATGATAATAATACTTGAGAATCCTTTAATCATTTTCTACTCATTCGCAGTATGTTTATTTTGGCTCCAATTTTTAGTTTTTTAGAATTTAAATTAAGTTAGAGGAATCAGTTTGACGGGTAGGAGAACGTGATGGGAAATGAAGAGGAAATCACAATTTCAACTTGTAGAACTTGAGGACTTATATACAGTGTTAATTTGCTGATATATGATGGTAAATGTAAAGATCTAATTGCTGATTGCATTCAAAGATTCGTAAGCACGACTGTTGCAGTTTATCTCCACAAGACGATGGACATTAATACTTGTGATGAAATCTTTACTGGGATGAATAAATGGAGGGAAAACAGAGTAAGAGAGAAGAAGAAGATGAAAGAAGAAAAAAATTGAAAGTTATAGAGGAAAACCAAAACAAGAAAAAAAAGAAGATAAAGGGTGGAAGAAAGTAAACTGTCATTTGGTGTTTTTAACGAAAGTTAACGGAAGGGACTAAAATAAAAGCGAACTAAAAGTTAGTTAACCTTAATAAAATTTTTAAAAGTTTAGTGACCAAAATGAACGCAACCTAAAAGTTTGATGACTATTCGTGTACTTTACCCTTATTTATATTATTAAACGAATAATTAAAGGATACTTGTGGTTCACACACAAAATACATTTATCAAATGTTGCATTATACTTCTTAAGAAGATATTTAATTCAGAAGGAATAATTATAAACTTCAAATATAAATAGTAAAAATAAAAAAATACAAATGTAAAGTTCAACGCTAAATCCTAGTTGAAGCTCTCTTGTGGAGAAATCAGCCATTGTCCCAACTATTTTTTTAAATATGATATAGAAAATATGAGTGAAAATGCACTTCGTAAAAAAATGATTTAAAAATAAGATTATTATCTTATATACAGGTGGTGAAAAATTTTTGTTTTATAAGTGCCTTAATTTTAGAGTTTAGGGTTCTAGTTTAAGGTTTAGTGTTTGGGGTTTTAGTGTATAGGTTTAGAATTTAGGGTTTGGAGCTAGAATTTAAGGTTTAGGGTTAAGGTTAAGGTTTTAGGGCAATATAGTTAGGGATTTAGGTGTTAACATACAAACTTTAAATTTTAACCCTAAGTTCAAAATTCTATCAACAACCCCTAAATTCAAAACTGCTACACTTAAACCCCTAAACTATAATCTCTAAACAAAGTCTTTAAACCTTAAAACTAAGGCACTCATGCATGAAATAATTACCCTAAAAAAGATGAAGTAGTTTTTATTAGTTTGTACCATAACTGATGTGGTGAAGAAGATTCATAATATAATTTTCCCTCTTTGTGGCTCCTTGCATTATAGTTGTAAAAGTTACAAGCGCCTAGTATTTTTAATAAATAGAAATATATTACATATTTAAGGTAAATGTTAGAATTCGAACTCATATAAAAGTAGGAACAACATAAATATTTTTTATTACTCGATTAATTAGTGGATCCTATATTAGTATTTTTAATATTTTGTATTATGTGATTCAGTGTTAATGCCTTAAATACATTGAGCATATAAATCTCTGCTGTAACCGTTTTTTATGAATGAATGATATTTTATTTTTGGAAAAAGAAATATTTTGGACAAAAACAAATCTGGGAATATTCCCGTGCAATGGTTGGCAGTGGCACACACTAGTTGGGCAGGGACAAGGATTATCCCGTTTTTATATCTAACATCTTTGTCTTCATTTTCTAAATCATCATTCACATTACCTTCAAATCTAAACAATTGATTCTAGTAGGAGTACTTTATTCAACACTTATTTATTCATGTTCCGAATTCTATTATTCTCTCCATTGTTAAAGAAAAAATACCACGCTCTATTATTTAATCTAACCCAAGTCATGATCCAACATAAAAATTAAGTAGTTAGTAGATGAATAGCAAAGGGGAACTCTAGGGGTGATTTATATATCACATCAAAAGGTGCTTCTGGATAATATATAGTAGGAGTCATTGTATGTGGTTTTAAAAAATTCACTAAACTGATTTAAGTTAAATGTTTACCGGCGAAAGATGAATATTATTTCTGAATTAATGATAGAGAATGTCGGGAAAGTAAAATGATGTTATAATTTATGAATTTCAAGTTTTATTAAACTTATTTTTTATTCGAGGTCTATTAATTGGCCTTGTGATTAAGGATGTTCATATTGCCCTATCTTGTGTGGGTGCAAATCCCGGTATGAGAATGTATTGACTCTTTATTTAATTAAAAAAACTCGTTTTTTATTCAAATGTCAATCTATTACGTATACAATATGTCAACAAATATTAAAAAAAGTAAAATTAAGAACCTTATTTTAATAAATTAAATAAAAGCCCTTAAATCTTTAACTCGTTCTCTTATCACATCAATAAATAGATTATAGTATCATAAAAGATAGTTTTTTGTATCATCAATGAATTAAGAACTAGCATTTAATTTTTTTAAATTGATAGTATCATTTTAATAAATTGTACAAAACTCATTTAATTTTTAAATCGTTTCTGATCAGATCAATGGATAGATTGTGATATCATAAAGGATGGTACAACATTTGCACCAATTGAAGCAAGGAGTTAACCTACCTATTGAATAAAAATGTTGGGAATTGGGCGCACCCCTACCCCCTCGGATTCTCTTCTTTCGCGACATTCTTGGTTGTTTTCAACTCAGAATTGAATGTAGGAATTAGAAAGAAAAGGAAAGCGGCTTGAGGGAGAAGACTCTTGAACTTTTTTTGTTGGATATAAATGAATAAAACAGAGTCAACGCAGGGTTTGATTTGATTTTGTGTGGGGTTGGGGTGAACCAGAACAGAACCGAACCTCATTCTTTGGAATACGATGCTTCTGCATCCAACTCCCCTCCCATTCGCAGCTCACTATTATATGTATTTTGACTTTGCACAATCTTTGCTTTCTGCTCCCATCAATCATCACTTCCACCCAGAAGAAAAAGCAGAAGCTTTTTGTCATTATTTTGTAGCCAGCAATCCCCCAAATGTGTTTCTTACAGGACAGTATTATCATCTGTTGCCGACTTTCGAAAACATATCTCCGTGATACCAACAGGAAATCAGTACCCAAAACAAGACTGATATCAGCAAGGTGTTCGGTGGTGATGTAATTCATTGCCGTGTTCATCCAGCAATATTCGTAACCAAAATAATAGTCAAATAAGTGCTCAAACTATACATCATTTTAAATATGTGTCTAAACTATATTTTGAGCCAAATAAATGTTTAAAAATTTTCAATCATTAAGGTGTAAAAAGTAAAATCAGCCCATTTGCAATAAGTATAAGGCCCGTTCAAACCTATACAAGAATTTCCCTGAGTATTCTTTTGGACCAACTATAATTAAATTTTAAATTTTTAGGGATAAATATATAATTTATTATTTTTATAGAGATGATGATGGGTGTCTGTAATAAACTCTTTTTTCTTTTTCGAAAAATAAGATTAAGAGTATAGAAGGTAAGCACGCTGTAATAAATGTGTTTTTTTATAAATAAAATTAAGTTTATAGAAATATTTGAAAATAGTATTAAAGGAGGTGACACTCGGAGACGAAATGACACTCCCAGTAGAATGTCGTAAAAATTAAAAAATGAAAGACGAAGTCGCTATTGGCCACTTTGGTAGGCCGGCCACTGTTAAAAATTAACCAGAAATTCTAAAATTTGGATCTGGGAGTCGGTTACGCTTGGGGAAGCATTAGCATCCCACAGCGTCCAAAAATTGTACCGCGTTGATTAAGTGTTGTCGTTGCGAGAAAATGAAAATTTTAATTTAAAAATTTAATTCCCTAAACGCAGTCTAAGGAGAACATTTCCTTATTTACAAAAATTGAGGAAGATGACACCTGAATGAGTCAGGACACCACTTCTTAGCCGATTTCCGAAATAAAATGAAATATATTCCCTTAATATAAAAACGCGAAAATATGTATACAGTATAATATAATTATATAATTACACCATGTACATATTTTAGATAATATAATACACTAAATAATGCATATATGTCTTCAAAAAAAAAAAACAATGCATACATAATATGGTACTAGAAATAACTAATATACATGTTTATACCTATTTAATAATTTAAACTATCATATATACTTATTTACATCTAAATATATAAAAATATATACACATATAAATACATTAGAATATAAAAAACTATATATAATAATATAATATATAATACTATACATATTATAAATATATACTATAATGAAATAATTTACTATACATAATAATAATGATGATAATAAACAAAAAAAGTGACCGAATTGTAAATAACTAAAATTTAAATACTAAAAAAAGGAACAAATCTGGAAAGAAACGCAAAATAAAATATGCAAACATAAAGAATACGGAAGTGGAATGGCCAAAAACGCAATTTCCCCATCAATTGGAAACGTGCGAATTCCCCAAGGTCGGGTCGGGTTGGGTCGAGGCTCGTGTCACCCAATAGCAAAACGACGTCGTTTTAATTAGGCTTTAAATACCCTTTTTGCCCCAAAATTTCATTTTATCCCCTGATATAAAAAATTATAAAATTCTCTCAACTCTTTCTTCGTCGGTGTTCGATCGTCGTTCAATCCCTGTTCAAATTTCGTCGTGGACCGTCGTCACCGGTGACGGTGACCGGTGTCTACGATGATCGAATGTTGAAAAGGAGATACCTTTCTCACTCCTTTCGGCGTGCTGAGGTTAGATTCGAGGTCGAATTTTGCCAAAAATAACCCTAGGTGAGTGGATCTAAAAAAAATGATTTTTTTATTTTTTTATTTTTATATATATTTTAAACTGAAAAAAGCCTTTTTTTTATTATTTTGAATCTCCAAAAAAATTCTCTCTTTTATTATCTTTGAACCCGAAAAGAAAAGATCCCTTTATATTGCATGCATTCGGGTTTAAATACTCATTTTTTACATATAAATATTAAAAACAATCCAATTTATTTGCTTTTTCAGACCGGGCTTGGACGACAATGGGCGGTAGAGTTAAGTAAGTGGCCGGTGGGTGGCGCGCGTGGCGGCCACGTGCGAGAAGTGAGAAGGGCAAGGGACGGCGGCGGCTGCAGAGTAAGTGGGATGTTGTTTTAGGGTTTTTAGGGTTAAGAGTTATCTTGAGTATTTTATTGTAATGGATTATTGAGTTTTAATTGGGTAATTGGATATGAGTAATGAGTTTGTAGTTAATAATAAAAGGTATTTTTTGGATCTTATATTAATGTAAGGTTTGGGGTTTGGGTGTTTGTATGGGTTGGCAAATAGGCCTGTATTATAGGTCTCGCCTAAACCAAAATGAGTTACTACAATGTCGAATCCATAAAATTTAAATTGTACAATTAAAATATATAAAAATCAATAATTATATTTATTTAAAAAAATTACTACCTTCATCCCACTGAAAATGTCCATTATTGCCTTTTTTTAAGTTAAACTTTTTAAACTTTGACTATTTATTACTTTAAATGTATTATTGGTAAAAATATATTTTAAAAACCTTATATCAAGTAGTTTAAAAATATATATTTTATAAATTTTAATTAATTTTAATATTTAAAATAATTGTGGTCAAAGTTAATTTTTTTTCTTTTTTAAAGTCAGTACTGAACAAAATTAGTGGGACAGAAGGAATAATAGTTAAGAAGAAAGATCGACTGAGAAGAGATTTAACCTCAATATTGGTTTCAATTTTGACATCAGAATCAAACTCTAATTAAAATATATCAATTTCAGCCTCAAACTATTAATCTTCCCTTGGATTATCAATCATTTTGTGGAAATTGTGTTACCAATTAATCCTCGTCAATCAAACAACGGATCTTACTCAATTTGATACAAAAAAATAATATTATGGACGACTCAATAACACATTTCTAATAAATCGAAAAAAAAACAATACTTTAAACAAAATATTAAGAAGATCTCAAATCTCCCAACTTTTGAGTCGAATTTCGACTTTTCAAGGTCGACGTGAATTACAAATCGAAAAGTTGAAAGATGGCACAAAGAATTGTTCTTCATTCTCTTTTATAGAAAACATTAAAATAAAATAAAAAACCTATAATTATTTGAACAAGGAGTAAAAATAAAACCTAAATATTTAATATGATAATGATTTGAAATAAAACATACCTGATGCTTTGTAATTTTTTGTATCATACCGTGCACAAAATACATCACTTTGCTTATCAAGTCACACCTACACATAAAATCGACCAAATTAATAATAATCAGACTTAAAATTCATTAATTTATCAAAGTGAAAACATATAAATTATACAGACAAATGACCATTTCGGGGTTTGGCCTAAGATTAAAAATTACAAATAAAATAAATAAAAATCATGTGATTGATGTGTAGGTCCAACATAAACTGATGCCCCCAAATAAATGAAGATGTGGAGCTTGAAGCCGGTTTTAAAATTTAAAAAATGTGAGACATTTCCAATAGATGGAGGGAATCATTTAAGGTAGCAGCAACATGCATGGCTTAATTTAAAATTCAAACCATAGAAAATGTCAAAATAATTATGATTTTTCAATCCATATGATCACTTCTTTGTTAATAAAATACGCACCCAAAATTTATCTGCCTGACGCTCAACTTGCTTGTAGTCATGACCTTGCTCATTAAGTCAGTATAAAACTGAGACCAATTCAAATCTTACATTAAGTTTTATATAATATACCCCCATCACTTGACTATTTCAAGGCATATGTAATATGTGGTTCTAAATGTGTATAGTAAGAGCGAATGTACATGATCTTCAAAAAATTGTTTCTAAATTAAACCAAGGCTTTGTTTAGTAATTATCGAATAGCTGATAGCGGATTACACTAGCTGACAGTTAGCTGCCTGATAGCTTATTGCATTAACTTATTTCACTAGCGAATTGTATTAGATGGTTGTATAAAAGTGTTTGGTGAAATGAATTGATAGCTTATAGCTGTTTAATTATTTAAACAAACAAAATGACATATAAGGATATTATTATATTTGATACTTGTTTTAATAGTTTATTAGTTATCAATATTTTATATCTATTAATATTAATTAAATTATGAAAAATAATTTTTTAATATAACATTACTAAGCATATTTGAAAGATCTATAGATTAATTTATTATTTATATAATTATTTTAATATTATTTATATAATTATTAAATTTAAATACAAATATTAATTTGTGAGAATTGAAAGAAAAAAACAAAAAAGTATTAATTTACAAATGTCAAAATGTAAAAACGTGAGGGTGAAGAATTAAAATAGAAAATGTTAAATTTATGTTATGGAGATTTTTTATAATTGTTAAGGGTAAAATGGTCTTTATAACTCTTATGTCAAGACATTTAATTTCAAAAGGCTCATATTAGTAGTTTTTTCAAAATTAGATGCTTCACCCCCAATCTGTTATTCACCAAACATCCAAACTAACTGATTTAACTGGTTAAACCTCTAATTTTGACTCAAATCGTTTTTACCAAACAAAGCCTAAATTAAATGTTTGCAAAGAAAAATAAAAAATAGTTATGAATTAGTGATAAAACACGTAAGAAAATCAAAGTGATGTCATACTTCATGAATCATGAGTCATGTTATGTATTTTTTTATTTAAAAATTGGTATACTATATACACGATAAACAAACATGTAATTTTTTAAAATTGAACTACCTATTTTAATAGATTTCATAGTGCCCCTTGATATTTTGAGTCGTTATTATGTGTGATGTAAGGTAGGGTGGCATTATATTGAGTATCATTTAAGGTAAATTTATTATTATTTTTAAAAAATACGGTGAAAAAGTATTTATGGATTATTGGTTTAAAATTTAAGGATTTAATATTATTGTCTAGAAACATTTTTAAATACTTAAAATATCCATTTTAGAAATTGTTTTTAGGATAATGATTTGATGCATTGGCCGTGAAAAACGAAGTTTTTCAAAAGCGGTGTATTTTTATAATGCAGGGTTAAAATTTATAGTTTATGTCATGATTTTAGGGTTTAGGGTTAGCTTTTAAGGTTTAGAGTTTGTTTTTAGTGTCTATGATTTAGTGGCTTAAAATGACATATATCATCATTTGTAACTCATTTATGGAAAAAAAATTCACCGATGATGTATCAAATATGAACTATTGTTTTTAAATATGTAAAAATTTATGATAAATAAGTATAAATAAATAATTTTACTCGAAAGTTACAAAGACATTTTTTTAACCCAAATTAAAAAAAGTACATTTGACGGGAATAACCTATTTATCCTAAAAATACTTCTGTCTCCAAAAAAAAAACACTTAAAAATATGGAAAAATTCATGGGTGATCACCTAATTATTACTTTTTTTCTATTTTGGTTACTCTACTAATTTTTCGTCAAAATGTCCCTCACGTTATATTTTTTTTATTTTGGTCCTTTTCTGTTAAAAAACGAACGGCGGCACATTTTTATTTTTTAAATATTTCTCTTTCTTTCTCATATTATTTTATTTAATTTTATTCGACTAATCAGATGGTGGCATGCGTCTCCATCAAATTGAAGGAAGAAAATAAAAAAAAATAAAATCAAAAGATTTAGGGCGGCTGAGACTCGAATCCGCGCCTCACATCATGAAAAAGCATCGCACAAATCAGCTATTCTAGACAAGGAACTCAATTCATTTCTGTTAAAACATTTATTTAAGGTATATTAAGTTGCAAACAACATAAAATAAGATATTAAAGCTAGGGGTGACTCTAACTTAAATATTTAATCACTAAGTTAAACTAATAAATTGCTATACTTTAATTTAAATAATATTTAACTAAATTGTGAATAAAATTAAAATTAAACTATATTTTTTTTGGCTTTGTTCGATAATAACAAAACTAATTAAATAATTATTTATTTATTGTTATAAAATTAATATTAAATTAATAATATTTCTTTGTGATAGTATATGAATTTGTAAATTATATTTAATAATTTTTTAAATAATTTAAAATTTGGATATTTATAATTATTTTTATGTAATATTTATTTGTTATAGAATGCATATTTAAATTATTTAAAAATAATTATTTAGATACTAATTTAAAATTTAAATAATCCATAATTTATATATAAATAAGTATTTAAAATAATAGTTATTTATTATAGAATATAAAATTTAAATTATTTAAAAATAATTATTTATATCTTATTTTTAAATCATTTAAAATAATAAATAAATATAAATAAAATATTATATTCTATAATAAATAAATATTATTACTTTAATTTTTAAAATAATTTAATATTATTTTATTAAAAATAAATAAATTATTATTTAAATAATTTTATCATTATCGAACAAAGTGAAAAAAAAATTAAATCTAGTTTGATTTTTAATTTAATCAAAATTTAGTTAAATATAATTTAACAACTTCTTAATTAATTTGGTGGTTAAATATTTAATTTTTTATTAATAAGGTCTTGTGTTCGAGTTACTCCCTAATTTTAATATTTTATTTTGAGTTGCTGATAATTTAATATACGTTAAATATATATTTTAATTGACATGAATCAAGGTTTAGGCTTGGTACAATTGGTTTGTGCATTGCTTTTTTATGCTATGGGACGCGGATTCGAGTCTCAGCCACCCCAAATCTCTTGATTTCAATTTTTTTTTATTTTTTTCATTCAATCTTGTGGAGACATGTGTCTTCACCTGATTGGTCGAATAAAATTAAATAAAAATAATATGGGAGGAGAGAGAAATGATTTCAATTTTTTTTGATTTTCTTCATTCAATCTGGTGGAAACATGTGTGTCCACCTGATTGGTTGAATAAATTAAAAAAATAATACGGGAGGAGAGAAAAATGATTAAAAAAAAATATCCAGTAATTAGTTTTTTAACAGAGATAGACCAAAATAGAAAAGGTATTTAACGTGAGGGGCGCTTTTGACGAAAAAATTAGTTGAGGATCAAAACAAAAAAATGTGATAATTGGGTAACTACCCGTGTAATTCCCGCCCCCCCCAAAAAATACAAAACATGCCTAAATTGTTGACAGTGATGAACCAGAGGAAGGCTGGAGGAGCGTTGTCCACTAAAATTTTAAAATTTGTATATAATTTAGAAATTCTTTTAGAAATTTGATATGTATTTTTATTAAAAATATATTTTTGTCCCCTAAAATTTTATAAGTTTGTCTCCTTAAAATTTTTTAAATTCGACTCTTCTAACATAAAATCATGTGTCACATCACATCTTGAAAAACAAAACCATCCATTACTCGAAAAACTAAGGTGGGGAATGGAAAGAAAAAAAGAAGCAAAAGGTTGGAATCATGAGATTAGTCAAATGTGAAAACAAAGCGAGAAGAATTATGGGAGTTTGATGTGATTAGCCGCGTAAACATGCCACCGCTTCAATCGTATCTACCCCGTCCCTTATCAAATATTCTGTTCCAAACTTGAGACAACTAAAAATTATTATTTCAAGTTTGAATATATAATTACTTTTGTATAAATAAGTATTCTATCACTTTGTTTATTTAATTTTATCATTTATTTTGTAAGGCATGCAAAACTAAAAAAATATGTTTACAAAATCATAATAAAATTTGTTTTTATAATAATAAATAATTATCAATAAAAATGATTGATTTCACATTTTTATTTTAAATAATTAAAAATCTTTTATTAATTGTTGAAAAACTTTGTGAGTATGATAGAATTCTATTAGTTTTACACTGATGACAAATATATTTGAAAATTGGGGATCACTAATTGGTCGTGGCTAAGAATATTTATATTGTCTCATATTGTATGTGTTTCAAATTTTAATATGATAATGTAATATTTTTTATTTAATAAGAAATAAATTAAAAATTAAACCAAAGCCAAAATTATACATATATTACAAAAAAAAGAATGATGGATATTAAATAGCACTTTAAATCATAATTTTTGTGTAAAATTTTTGGAATTTATCTTGTATAAATGTTGCAATTGTATATTTTTTATTTGAAATTTCTACACTACAAAATTTTTCTCAATTATTCGAATCCGAATCACTGAATAAAATAAATCGTTTTATGTCACTTAAATCACTATTTGGATTTATAGTAATTTAAAAGTTACTTTTAAAAAGAAAACAATTAAGATTAATTTAACAAAAAACTTTTTATTTGGGAAGACAGTTGTTCTATGATGAGTCGGCTATCATTGCTTACCGTCTAATACAAGGATCCGTTTATAGAGACGTCAAGTCTCTACGAGTCTACCCAATAGCCGATAGCCACGGCATGTGGATAAAGGGATTTTCCACTTTTGATAATTGTCCACGTGGGTGACGGTGACGACAACAGTCTGTTAAACTCAGCAGTCCCAGCAAATCAGGTTACCGTTCTTGGAATTTTTGATGAAAATGAGACAGCCGCCTACCATTTCATTTTAGGACAACTTTCAAGCATTTTGCTCTGCTGTCGCTTTTTATATACATATAATTTGTTTCCTTTTGTCGTACACTAGTTTTATTTTTATTTAAATTGATTGATTCAGTTTGGATCCTCGTTTCAATATGGGCAGCTTAGCCATTAATTAGTATTTGGTGAATTATTTATTTATTTATCACCTACCTTGAAAATTAAATTTATGGAATTAAAATATTGAAAACAAAATTTATATATTTATTATGAGACAAATTTTCATGATTGCAATTAATCCATATTATTACTCGAATAGAAATGATTCTCGAGGTCAAAATTGACTAGGATTATTTATATCTCAAATGTAGCCATAAAATAATTAATGAAAATTTAATTATTCATTTATTCAGTGAATCGATGTGTTAGATCCTTTAAACATGACTATAAATTTAAATTATAAAATTGTAAATGAAAAAAGTTAAATTGGAAGGATAGTATGCAATTCTAAATTTAATTAATTAATTAAAAAATTAGATACCGATAATTATATAAAAATAATATATACAAATATTGCATCAAATAAAGTAAAACTAATAATAATAAATATTTTTAGGCCGCGAGTGAGCAAGAGATAATGAAAATATTTGTAACGTAAATAGTGCTCAAATTAATGTTTGGGAAAAAAAAATCTGATTTTGGTTGCCATAAATGCAAAATCATTCAAGTTGACGACCGATGAAGCATACACGTTTATCCATGTTAATTGTTTCAAATATATATATATGGGAGGAATGATCCAAATATTGTCCTCCAATTTTTTTTTCTAACAATGTGGTCCTCCCAAGTTTATTTTTAGAAATATGATTGATTATTGTAGTCGTCAGAAGTCGGACTGCTTTCACTTTATTTTTGAACAGTATTTTATTAGAAAATATTAAAAAATAGGTTGCAGTCGTCTTCCGTTTGATCCATGCACGCTATGTGTGAAAAACATTGTTTGAAGTCGGGCTGCAATCTATCCGAGTTTATTATTTTAATATTAAAATGGAAGTCACTGTTTGAAGTCGGACTGCAATCTATCCGACTTCTGACTTGCTACAGTAATCAACCATATTTCTAAAAATAAACTTGGGAGGACCATATTGTTAGAAAAAAATTAGAGGACAATATTTGGGTCATTCCACCATATATATATGTGTGTGTTTAGCAGGTTAAACTTTTGTTTTTTATTTTTTTAGGAGAAATCTTTTATCTTTTATCTTTTTTTGAATTTTAGTTTTAGCTGAAATGATTTATATAATTAGTTTCTTAAAGAGTATTTAATAAATTTAAAGTTCAAATTTTAATATTTTATAATTTTTTCTAATCGAAATGAATTTTTTCAATTTAATAAATCAATTAAATACGGTTTACGTTTTTTATTTATTAAAATCCATAATAGTAGTTTTTATGAACTTTATAATGAATGATTAATATATAGGAATTGGATTACTTAATAATTAATTAATCAAACTTATGTAGCCGAATTTTGTGACATAGGCTTAGGTCATCAACAATCATGCATCATGCTTAATTTTAAAAACATTGAATAAATATGTATCTATCTATTTATTCATAAAAGTCCCTTATTTATACACTAATCCAAATCTACCCCTTTAATAATAAACTTTAAAAGTTCCAAATTAAAAATAAAATAAAATTGAACAGTGTGAAAAACAACAGGGAGTGGATCCCACTCTTAAATACATACCTTTCTTCAACTTCATTTCCCTTTCTTTTTAATTCTCATTCTTTCTCAATCCTTCTCTTCATTGTTACCCCCCTTCTCTCTCTCTTACTTCAATGTATTCTTTGCTTTTATTTGTTTATTTCTGAAAAAAAGACCATTGCTTTTTGGGTAGAGAAAGAGAAAATCATTATGCTTGGGATTGGATTAGAGATCATGATTCCCAAATCTTTGTTCTTTGGATTGCTTTAACAGTAAGTATTTGTATTTTTGATAAATTCTTTCCGTATATGTTGCCTTAGTCTCTGGGTTCATTGAATTGTTTTTAGTTTGACTTAATTATCATTTTTCCATTTTATATTTGTTTAGTTCACCTGACGTATGGTAGCTTTGCTTTGTTTTTCGGGGAACATTTAAAACAGTTGCCAGTTTTTAGAAATTCAAAAGGTGATGTTTTTGTGATTTTGTTCATTTTCCAGATCAATCGGCTTTGAAAATCAATCCTTTTTTTCCTTCTCTTTTGTTGAAGATTGCAATTCAGTTTTGGATGTTGGTATCATCGTTTTCTTCTTGTTCTGGTGTATGTATATTTATTGACTTTATTTCCACGCTTTATGTTCCTTTTGATCTCTATAATTTGAAGGATTCCTTGTGTTCATAGCATAAATACTTCTAATGGGGAGAAATACTCTTTAAAATTCCTGATTCATTTGGGATACTTTTGAAACGTATGTAGAATTGCAGGTTTACTTGTGAACTATGATAGAAAAATTAAAGCATTTTTTAGTTTATGTCTCTAGGGAGCACGGATAGAGACACATAATTCGAGCATAACACAAGATGGATACAAGGACAGATATGGTAATAAGGTTTATTTTTTATGCAATCATATACAATAACAATGTAAAATGGATGCTTTTCAGATAAATATTAACATGCAATTAGCTTCTCTCTCTTTTTAAAAATTCGAAACTTGTAATCTGATTACCTAATGTTTGAACAAATGGAATTCATTTAAAAATTTCTCTTAGAGAAATAATTTTAACCTTTGTAAATGTGAATCTCAGTGCCTTACTGAAGTGTTTGGTGTACCCAATAAGATGATCTAAATGTCTAGATGGAATTTTGTGATTTAGAACAGTTTACATTATTTTGCATAACAAACATATCTCCCCTTCTTATCAGTAGTTGATTGAATTTTCTGGAGATATTATCTCATCAGATGTGTAGCACGTGTCATTACTGTGGTGCTGAACTTTCAAAATCCAGCGAGGACAAGAGGAAACTGGAGAACGGTAATGTTTTAATCTCTTGTAGTGGAGACCCAATTCGGCCGTGTAAATTATATTGGGAGAGGCAAGGAAGAGAATTTGTAAAACGTGATGGTAATACTCCGTATTCAACACCATTGATCAGTTCAGCTTCTTCATTGTCTAGCAGTGATCGTTCATACTCTAGTTGCAGTTAGTATCCATCTACTTTTTATTTTTCAATTTAGTTCTATCCCATTTTGAGAGAACTATTTTAAATTTTATATTCTGTTCCATCAGGTGATTTTTCAGTTGATATGAACTCATATGATCGGTAGGTATCCTTCTTTTCTATTACGGTGCTGTTATACTACTAGTCATTATTGATTGGAGACTTGTGATTATATACCGTGATAATAAATACACACACATGTACTTATTTATATTTGATATTTCTCAGGGTTGAGGGTGAGCAAGAGTTTTGTTCAAAAATTAGTCATGGGGAGCTCAATTATCTGCCAAATGGACGACACCCGAGCTCAGAAGACCTCGGGGTGAGAGTTGATAGCTCGAATATGATAACAGAAAGCAAGTTGAGGGATGAGAAATATAGGAATGATACGGACATAGATAGAGATGGTGAGAAAACAGAGACTGGTAATGAGCTAGCAGCAAAAGAAATTGAAAACTCTCCTAGCACCTTTGTCAAAGAAAGTGGACTTCCTCAATTTATTAATGGTGAAATAGATAGTCAAATTTGGGAACCTCCAGAACCTGAAGATCCGGAAGATGACTTGGAAATTACTCTGGCTTATGACGACGACGAATGTGTAGATGGCATAAAATGGGGAAAACCAAGTTCCTTGAGTCATACAGATGGGGGCAATGGACTCTACAGTTTTAAAGAGGAAAAACAGAGGGCAATGAAAGAGGTGATAAATGGGAAGTTCAAAGCTATTGTTAGTCAACTTCTTAAATCTGTGGGTGTTGCCTGTTCTGTGAATGACAATGATGGTTGGGTGGATGTAGTTACTTCTTTATCTTTGGAAGCAGCTCTTTTTTTGAAACATGAACCTATTGATGGAAATGCAATGGGTCCAGACGGATGTGTGAAAGTCAAATGCATTGCAACCGGTTCTCGCAATCAAAGGTGATATGATTTCAATATGCTGTTTAAAATTATATTGCTCTTAGTTATGGATATTTCTTCAATAATTAATTTAGATTTCACATTGAAGAGACAGATAGGTTTTTATTTCATTTTTTATGTTTCTCTTTAAGATTAAAGGGTGGCTGTAATGTGCTTTTCTGAAGCATCATCTTCGGATCCGCGTAAAATTTAATTTGTCGAGAGAATATTATTTACGTTTCCTTTAACTGGTAGCTTGTAAAAACTAAACACCCTTTTTTAAAATTTAATTAGTTGAATGAATATGTTAGAGCATGCGTGAAAATCAACATCTCTGGTGCTTTATTTGAAAGACATCATTATAATAGAAATTTAATGTTAATGCTGTTATAGGATTCGTCCCTGGAACCCCAAAACATAACATATTTTTTGCAGCCAATTAATCAAGGGTTTGGTCTTCAAAAAGCATGCTGCTCATAAGCACATGCAAACTAAGTTCAAGAATCCAAGGCTGTTATTAATTCAGGGAGCCCTTGGTCAGTCCTCAAGTGGGTTGTCTTCATTAAGTTCACTAGATGAGGTACCATGGCAAAAATGAATTCTAATTTTTGTAACGCAGAAGTTTTCAACTCTTTTTTTGATCATTGACCCTTAAAAACAGGGAAAAGGTCATATGAAAGCTCTAAGCGAGATGATAGATATGTGCCATCCAAATGTGATATTGGTGGAGAAATCTGTTTCACGTGATGTTCAAGAGTGTATTCTTTCCAAAGGAATCACGCTGGTGTTTGACATGAAGCTTCATCGTCTCAAGAGAGTTGCGTGCTGTACTGGCTCATCAATAGTACCATCCGATCATTTGATTAATCAAAACCAAAAGCAGAATGACTCCTATGAGCAGTGCGATTCCTTTCATATTGAAAAGTTTGTTGAAGAACATGTGTGCTCTGGTGAAGGGGGAAAACGGCCAAGTAAAACATTGATGTTTCTTGAGGGGTGTCCTAAACGTCTTTGTCGCACTGTAAGTTGGCAATTTATTCTTTTGTTTCTTTCTTTTTTGATTCTGTTTCCCCAGCAGTCATGATGCACCAACATTTTCTTGTGTACATGCAAACACACATGCACCGGTGTATGGGAAGCAAGATAGAGTTAGATTATGGATGTGAGAACTGGTAATATTGTATGAGTGGTTTATATATGGAAAAAAAGTATGCAGTTCTAATCAAAAGAATCATTCCTTTAACAGCTTATTCTTTATTTCATTTTTTCATAAAACTTCTCAATAGGAGAACTTTAGATGTTTTACATTATTTTTACTAGTTCTGACATTAATAGACTAGCACTAGGCCTTCAGCTTCAAACCTTATTAACCAAAGCTATTAAAATATTCAACTATAATACATACTAAATGAAGTACATACATTTATTATCTCTTAGGGTCTTAACTCTTACTTATTGCTAAGTTGTTGTATGTTGCAAGTTTGAAACACAATAATATCTTAGAACTTGGTCGTCTTATGTTGAACTGTTGAGAAAAAAACATCTTGCTGTAGCCTTTGTTCCTTTCCCTACAAAGACAGCTCAATCCTAGTCTCCTACGATTTTTTTTTCACGAAATACTTCTTCCTATTGGTTTAAATAAATTATTAAAAATAACTATTGGTTTAAATAAATTTTTCTTCTAAATCTTCCATAAATTTAAATATAGTTTTCTCACCTATTTTTTTAAAAAAGGTTTCTCCATTGTAGTCCCCTAAGAATTTCTTTATTGGAAACGAGTTTCAACTTGTCTTTTAATTGGGGTTATGTAGACACCAATTTTCTCGGAGTCTGTTAATTTGTTTAAAGCGAGTTCATTAATTAATTTGATTTTCTCCCACACATTCATTTTAACTTAAGTCAAATACATTTTAAAAACGAGGTTCCTTTATAGGCCAGTTGCACTTTACCAATTATAGTTGTATATGTATAGTGTTGTTATGGGCTGTTACTTTTGAGACTAGGGAGCCTTCCACTTGGTTTCTTTGCAACATCAATTTTTATCCTCCTGTTTCTCAAAAACACTTGTGGTTGTTATCTGGTCTTAAGATATTTGACGTGATGCTATCTGCTGGATAACAAGCTTCGTCTTCATTTGTTTCTTTTCTGGTATATCTATGGCATATTCATGTCTGTGTACTTCCTTGTTAACTTGATATCATGATGTTGCAGATTTTGCTGAAAGGAAGTCATCCTGAAGAACTGAAAAAGATTAAGCGTGTCGTTCAGTATGCTGTTGTCATGGCGCATCATTTAATCCTTGAAACTTCCTTCCTTATTGATCAGAAAGCAATGTTCTCTACAATTACTTTAAATGGAATGGCAGATGTGTTGCCAACAGATCAGGAATCCCATACCTTAGAAATTTGTAATACAAGTGTTCCTTGTCTTGATGACTCTACAGCTGAAGCTGGTTCAAATGAAATTGACATTCCCATCTCCAATGGATACCATGAAGAAGGTTACCATGTAAATGATGATGAAATTGTGAAGTCAGGATTAGACTATACTTCTGATTTATCTTTGGAGCCATATAATCCAGCCATTTTGTCTGGGTTGTCATCTATTTCCGCCTCTCTGAAGAAAGTAATTGGAAACAATTTTCCTCTTGCATCCACTGATCCTTGTCGGTCATTGTCTACATATTTTGGGTTAAATGAAGGGGAACCAAATCTCACAGCAGCAGTTCCCAAGATGAAAAGTTTAGAGGCCCCGGAGCAATTTGATGCGGAATCTAAATGTGGTCATGATGAAGAGAAATACCTTGATGATGGACAACCTCAATCTTTTCCGGCTTCCTCTGAAGCCCCACTTGAGTTGAATACTAATGGTGATGATAATGAAGAGAAAATGCAAAATAAGGAGAACATCAACACTATGTTGGATTCACAAAGTATTTTGGTTCTTATGTCCAGCCGAAATGTTTTAAAGGGGACTATGTGTGAGCAAAGCCATTTTAGCCATATAATGTTCTACAGGAATTTTGATGTTCCTCTTGGGAAGTTCCTTCGAGATAATTTACTCAATCAGGTCTCTGGGATTTCCTTTTCCAATTTTTTCCCCTCTTTTATTTTACTTGTGTAGTTTTCTCCAGTATGTGATTCTTGACAAAACGTGGTACTGTTGAGTTTTTCAGTCTCACTGATTGAAAGCTTCTGCGTTTTGCAGAAAAGGCAATGTACTATATGTGGTGAACTCCCAGAAGCTCACTTCTACTATTATGCACATCATAATAAGCAGCTAACAATACAAGTTAAACGACTTCCTAAGCATTTACCTGGGGAAGCAGAGGGAAAACTTTGGATGTGGAGTCGCTGTGGCAAGTGCCAAACTGGGAATGGAATGTCAAAATCTACAAAAAGAGTTCTAATTTCAACTGTTGCACGTGATCTCTCTTTTGGAAAGTTCTTGGAGCTCAGCTTTTCCGAAGACTATTCATCCTACGGATTATCCAGCTGTGGTCATTCTCTGCGTAAGGACTTCCTTTATTTCTTTGGGTATGGATTACTCTTTCCATTTCCATTAACAATAATAAATGTATTATTGAAACAGAAAATTTTCCATTTTGTTTGCGACTTTTTTTTATGTTTTATAGTAACAGCTTGTTATTTTTAAATGCTTGTTACAATACCTTTTAGCTAGAGAGGTTTATAGTTTTTTATGCTCAGAGACTTGTTTTCCTTAGATTTATTGTTATTGTTAATGTAACTGCAGGTCAGGCCCTATGGTTGCAATGTTTAGTTATTCTACAGTCACCAGTTATACCGTGTCCGTGCCTCCACAACGACTAGAGTTTAGCAGTTCAACTAGACCAGATTGGCTGAAGGAAGAATTCAAAAATGTATGTGTATATTCTGTTCTCACAGTGCTTTGATTTATGACATAATATTTTTTCTGTGGTAAAACACATATTTGCTGTGCCCCCACCAACAGTCACGCATGTTAACATGTTTGAATTGATGTTGATATTTCTTTAGGTTTACACAAAAGGAAAGCTAATGTTCAGAGAGGTTGCAACCTTTTTGGATCACATAAGGTCTCAGTTTGTGGGCTCAACTTTAAACCTTAAAGGTTCCTTAAAAGCATTCTCTGATGTTGAAGAGATGCTGAAGCTGGAAGCTTCTGAATTTGAGGTTGGTTTCTCTAATTCTCTTATTCTTTCTGATATGTTGTTGGACGTTCTTGATTTTACTTTTTATTCATCAATCACCCACAAGCAACTATTTTTCCTGTTCAATACTGTGTTAGATACTGTCATCTTTGTTATGAGCATGTGCTTTTGTTTGTTTCCCTGTTTCAATAGATTGTTATCCAGTGAAACTTGATTGTACTATAATTTTCAATGTACATGATATCCAATCAACAAAAGAAATTGTTTCTCTGCCATGTAGTTCAAAATTCATATCACTACTTTAATTGATTTTATTTTGGCTGCAGTATTTAGTTGAGCTAATGTGCTAATTCATATGTATCATTGGAAAAATTGCAGCTAAGCATTCAGAATGCTGTTGCAAATAATGGGAATGCAAACTTGGTTTCTCACGAACTCCTCAACTTGAACAGAGTAAGGTGGGACCTTCTTCTGGCATCATTCATTTGGGATCGACGCCTGCATTCTCTGCTGTTGCCTGATCCTACAGTAGTAGTTACTGGTGCCAACAACAAAGCAGTGCCGTTGCATACAGATAGTGCTGATGGAGAGGTCAGTGGTGGAGAAAATAAACCTGCAGATGATGATAAAGCATCTGAAAATACTGGTAATCTGAAAGTTTATTCAGATTCTTTTGTTGAAAGAAATGAATTTTCAGGTGATGAATTTTCTTCGAACATTCCTGTTAAAAAATCTGAAGGGTGTGACAGCATACATGACAGTTCCACTGAGGTTGAAAACATTGCAAAGCCAACAGTGGATGCTGTGTACCCTATGGAATCATCCAAGCCAGAGTCCATTGTGGCACCTAATATTTCTGTTTGTCCAAATTTTGGTGATGAAAATTATCAAGGAGAGGATGAACCTATATCAGGTAGTTTACAAGCAGATATTGACTACAATGATTCTATAGTTGATTCAAGTAGGAGTGGTGGATCTCCATGTTCATTACTATCCAGTTTAGAAAACATAAATGGATGGTTCTGGATGCCTTCTTCCGAAATCAGACAGATATATATGAAGGATCTTCTAAGAGGAAATGTCCCCAAGCTTGAATCCACCAGTAGTTATACTCCATCACAAATACCTACAGGCTATCAATTAATCAGGGATGAAGAATCAAGGCTACACATACCTCTCGGAACCAATGATTATATAATGTCAGATTATGAAGGCGAGCTCTCAAGTATAATTGCTTGTGCATTAGCATTGCTGAAAGATATGCCTGCTGTAACAGAAGTGTCCGCCGAGGAAGGGTGGAGAGATAAACTAATTGAAAGTTTACGCAGCCTAAGCCGAGCTCCTACTATAACATCCCTGCAATGGTCGTCCAGTGGTTCCTCTGATTCAGACTCTGTCTCTGGTCTGAGCATTTCTTCAGAAGAGTCGCGCTTCTCCAGTTTTGATGGGATAAACTTGTTGGATTCTCTAGTTCCTCCTGAAGCTCGTAACATAGAGGTTTCTCTTGGGGTTTCGAAATCACTTGGGAAGGGTAAATACTCGGTGTTTTGTTTGTATGCTAACCAGTTCCATGATTTTCGAGAGCGATGCTGCCCTTCAGAGCTTGATTATATTGCTTCTCTTAGCCGTTGCAAAAATTGGGATGCCAAAGGAGGGAAGAGCAAGTCCTTTTTCGCTAAAACACTCGATGACAGGTTTATCATAAAGGAAATCAAGAAAACAGAGTATGAATCATTTGAGAAGTTTGGTTTACATTATTTCAAGTACATGAATCAATCATTCGATTCTGGAAGCCAAACATGCCTTGCTAAAGTTCTTGGGATTTATCAGGTTTGCTTTAACTTTCTTTTATAATTGTTAAAATATGTAATTACTTTATTCTTTGCTCATTTTCTTGAACATTTGAACATTTTGCAGGTGATAGTAAGACAGCCTAAAACGGGGAAAGAGTTGTCGAGACATGATCTTATGGTGATGGAGAATCTTTCCTTTGGTAGAAATCTTACTCGCCTATATGATCTTAAAGGGGCCTTACATGCTCGATTCAGTTCAGCTGCTGAGGGATCTGGAGATGTTCTTTTGGATCAGAACTTCGTTAATGACATGAATTCCTCTCCGTTATATGTTGGTAATCAAGCCAAGCGTCTCTTGCAACGGGCTGTATGGAATGACACAACTTTCCTCAATGTGAGCTTTAACTTCTTTCTTTTGGACAGCATTCAAAACTCCCCATTAACCCCGACATCCCAAATCCATATTTTTATATATTTATCCTTTGTAGGTTACATTTATCGAATTTAGAATGAGTTATTGACCGAGTTGTGTTCTTGTGTTTTCATTTGCAGTCGATCAAAGTAATGGACTATTCTTTACTTGTTGGGGTGGATACGCAGCGGCAGGAGCTTGTATGTGGGATTATTGATTATCTCAGGCAGTATACTTGGGACAAACAGCTCGAAACATGGGTCAAGTCTTCGTTGGTTGTTCCTAAGAATCTATTGCCGACCGTGATTTCTCCAAAGGAATATAAGAAAAGATTCAGAAAGTTCATGTCAACTTACTTTCTGAGTGTCCCTGACCATTGGTGCTCACAGGGATCCTCCGACCCTTGTCAACTTTGTGCAACTACAGATGATGCCTTTTCTCAACCCAAGTCCCTAAATGGTTCTTCTGCCTAGTTGTTGTTGTTGTATTTGTTTTCCCTTTTCCTTGAATCAGCCCTCATTTTTTATTGTCAGTTGAAAATCGCTGTATATATATATATATACCCAACCCCATAATCATGCAATTTTTAGCAGATTTCTGGGGATAGTTTCAGCTACCATTCATCTTATGTTATGTTCATAAATTTGTATGGTCAAGTGAGAACTGTAAAGAGCCGATGTTATCGAAGGACTGATAATGTAAAATCAATGAAAAGTTTCAGCTACCAGTTTGTCTTCTCGGTGCCTTATGTTAATATTTATATGTTTTGTTTTCCTTAATTTCTGCTATCTACAACCTTTAGACACGGTTACTATTTATCTAATATTTTTATTATGGTTTTATTTTTGTTTAATTTAGCTCTTAAAAAATTTAATTAATCTAAAATTTAATATAATAATTATTAATTTTTGTTGACAAATTTTCTTTATCTTACCAATAAAAGTTTTATTTAATTGTGATTCAAAAAATTATTTGATATGTTAAGAGTTCACACCCTTAACACACAATATTACGTCTGTTCCCGTGAATTAGGATAGTTTTAAATAAGCTTTCGAATATGGTCATCATATAATTTTTATCATTTGTGTAATCATACCTACACTATATTTTTAATCATTTTAATATCTTTGTTGACGGTACGAGATTTACTTCATATTTAAACTTTTCCGAACGAGATTTACGTCATATTTAAACTTTGTTTATAGGCTGAGCAAAAAGGTTTAGTTAGTATGAATTTGAATATACTTTTATAATTTTAACCATTTGATCTAAATTATAATTAAATAATAAAATTTTATATTTTAAATTTAATTATAAATATATTCATATACAAATATTTTTCTTTTTACAAAAAGAGAAGGATAAATATCAGGCTTTATTACACCACTAAACACTACTCATTCAAACAACAAACGCCAATCGGTCACGACTTGTAAATGAAAACACATTATTTGCACACCTATATCCATATTATTTGAACATCATCAGCTTTATTACATCCTTAGAATAGAAGACAGTTTAACTAACTTGAGGTTGAGGACTGGTGGCGGTGGTGGTATATCGTAGGATTCCAAGGGTAGTATGCGTGGAGTCGGAGGAAGGTCGAGCAGTGATGTTATAATGGCCCAGATTCTGGTTTGGGCAGAACAGAACGTCGATCACTTGGGCAGGGCCTAGGGTCAGCGAGTTTGTAAAGGAGCGGCTGGTGTATGCTCCATTCTGTCCGACAATGGTGAAGGTGTGGTATGCGATACCAAACTCCATTGTTCGATTAACGGCATTTATAACGCGAACAAGGTAAAGTCCCCCGTAATTTACTTGATAGTCGAACGTTGTATCTGCAACATTGATAATCATACATCATCAAAGTTCTTGGACTCTAACAACAGAAATAGATAGATTGAGTTTTACAATAGTGCAGACGTAAGCGTACCGTTGCCGCATCCATTTGTTTCTCCAACATGTCCGCTGATAGTGTAAGCATCGGCTTGATCAGGAGCTATGGTTTGATTGGCTTCCGTTAATTCTTGCCTGAACCATTCTCCTGAAACAAGAATTTGGCAAAACAAGTACGTACTTAAGATTCAAACAAGCTTAACTTACAAAATATACAAAACGAAACAAGTAAAAATATATACCGAGTATAATTGTTTTATCTGAATCAGGTGTAGGGAAAGGATAGTCTTCGTTGGCTGCAGGTAAAACTACGAAGGCGCCGTGGACGGTTGTGCTAGCCCATGCACTGGTGGCGTGCCACCATAGAGTCCCTATCTCATCGTCTAATTCGATCTCGTATGTGAAGTTTCTTCCCGGCTGAATCAAATAATTTGAACCATCAATTGATTCCACAACGCCCTCCCTGCCCATGTTCCAAAAAAACCCACGAATTATATACGTATGATCGATTCATTTCCTCATCGGAAAACTAGTAGAGGCTACCAAAAACTATGTAAACATATACTGATATGCTTCAATATATTACCACTTGATGGAAACAGCGCTGTTTCCTTGATTGTGGACATTGACGAAAACAGTGTCCCCTCTGCGAACCCGAATCTCAGGCCCTGGGAAGCTGCCATTTACAGTCAAGATATTCTTCGTGCTGCAAAGCTTTGTGAACTGGGATTCTTGCAACTAATTTAAGCACAGATAAAAAAGTTACAAGCCCAGAATTAAAATCCAGCGCCGACTGATGTTATTAACAAAACAGAAAATGGGGTGAAAGATGCAAGGAATTACTTACAAAGAAGTCGTAGTAGTTATCGTCAGCCGTGGATAAGAGAAGGGTATTCAGAAACAAAAGCGCAGAAATCCAGATAAGTCCTTGCTTTTGAGAATCCATCTTTTCCCCCCTGGTATCCGTGTTCTTCAGTTCTCCCCTGAATTTGTAATCTTTTGGTTCTTCTGATCGATTTTATAATTAGTAGTTTAAAAATAAAACAAAAGAGACTAGAAAGAAATCAGAGTTTCTGAAATCACCATCCCCAACGAAAATTCAAAGCTCAAAACAGTTGCAATAGAAAATTACCAGACGCGTGAAGTGAAAGGCAAAGAATAGTAAAAGTCAGCAAAATACTTATTTAACTTGACCTAATTTGTTTTTGAAAATGATGATGGTATAACTTATAAGACAAGTTTGATGGGAAATGACCTCAATATCTATTTAAGATAATCAACATTCAACAACATGGAATGGAGATGACAGATATTGCAGCACTTTCTTCTTTTTTTCCCTTGATCTTATTTTCTCGGATAAGTATATCAATATGGGTAGGTTAATCATCTTCTTTTTTTCCTTGATGAGTATTATTTTTAAAATTCAATATATGTCGATAAATACCAACATTTTTTTGTCCTTATGGTTTTCAGGACCTGACTTTGATAGATAAATCTTTCTATGAAGATCTTATGCATACATAATACTTTAAACTCGAGATTTACTTAAGCAATATTAAGCTGTTTACCACTTGGACTAATTCATTGATAAAATAAATATCATTTTAGCATAATATTGACATCACTTTGTAAGAGTATTGACACATTTTAAAAGAAGATTAACACAATTTATCTCCACTCACTTAAAAAGCATTTTAAAAGGTTTGTCGAACGTTTTACCGGGCAATGCTCTTGTTGATGATGTTCATGATATGTTGGCAAGAGAATAGGATGTTGTTATACGTAGAATTCTCAGGGAGATGAATAAGGTCGCCGACGTTTTGGCATATTTTTTACGTGATGTCCTGGTAGGAGTCTTGTTATTTGATGTCCCTCTTGATGGCCTCGAGTCTCTTGTTAATAGGGAGAAACAGGTCGACCTGGATGTTGGTTGACCTATGTTTTGCGTAAACAGTTCATTACACTGTTTGTGATTTTTCTATAAGTTATACGATGTGTACTCTTTTTCTCATTTAGGTTTAGATTTTTTTTAGCGAGCCACATGGTAAATTTTTTTTTATTATAAAAAAAATCTCTTATAAAACTATTTAAATCCTGACCATATTCTAGCTCTTCCCATCAATAAATATCAACATGTATATAACAAATCCAAAATACCAAGATCATCCCAAACTAATAAAACATTTGCAAGAAGTTGAGAATTTCATTGTACTAGTAATTAAAAGGTATTTACATCTTGTCCAGGATATAAACTTATCATCCCCCTAATTATAAAATAAATAAATATTAGCAAGCAAATGTGGCAACTAAACTAATACAACATTTGTAAGGCAATTCAACTTCAATAGAACAAACTGCAAATGTCAGGGACTAAGGAAATAATTTACGCCAGGGAACCTAAGAAATAGCCCAAAATACAACGTGAGACCAAATTACATGTTAAAAGTTTAGAGTTTTTTTTCTTCTTCTAGAATGAATTTCTTTCCTCTTCTCATATAAACCATGTGTTTTTTTTCCTTCGAAGTTTCTTTTAACTAATAAAACCAACTGATTTTATTAAATAAATAATGAGAAAATATAATAAAAATTAAAATCTTAAAAAAGTTTTAAAAATAAGGTAAATTAATGACATTAACTAATTATTTCTCAAATATCGCAAATTAGTTATTAAATAAACACAAACCATACATAGAAAAGATTTAAAAAAATTCAACCAAACAACTCAAAAAAATAGAAGATACGAACATACATCACTGTCACCGGTGAAGGATAAACATTATCTATACTAACAAAAAAATAATATAACGACGACGGTATGTTGACAATTTACTTTGTCAGAACTCAAGCGCAACCTATCTAGGACGATTGTTAGCTCCTATCATTATGAAAGAACCAATACAAGGCTCCAAACCAATAATAGATGAATAAGATAACCAAACAAACATCAATTAGAGAGTCGATACGAATCCAACACTAAAAAAGTGATAGAATAATAAAAAAAACGAGCTACAAAAGCATGCGAAACACTCATTATTTTCATTAGTAGAGGAAGATTTAACACAAAATAGCACAAAAACTAAAGATGCATAAACAAAAACTAAGGAGATGGAAAAGGAAAAGAATAATAAATGAAGGAGAGTACATCAAAATTATGGCACAAAAAACTAAATATGCACTGCCATTTCGATAGACATGTTAGTCGGGGAATAGACCCCGTTTACAAGTTTTTTTTTTATCAATTTAACCATTAAAAAGTTATAAAAGTATATAATTAAAAAATTGTATTGTACAATTAATTATGATTTTTTTATTTTTAAAAATTAAGTTCAAATTCATAAAAAAATGTAATGTAGGAGACAAAAAATTATTTTGTCCTTTGTATAACTGACATGTGAGAAACTAAAATCTTCAAATAAAAAATAGTACATGGACCTTGGAATATTAAAACTAATAACTACAATATTTTCCTTTTCCTTCCGGGTGAGAAACTATAATTTTTTTTGGAGGTTAGTTTTAGCTTATAAATCTTTTAAAGATCAAAATATAATTCTATATAAAATTCTTATGGGGGAAATAGTAAAATTCTATAATATTTGGGGGAAAAAAGAAATTTCACCATCACATTAGCCTTAAAACTTCATAATTTTAATGACAAAAGTTATAGTTTTACCATTAAAGATATCATAACCCTTGTCTGTCCCCACCTCTGTCATTTTTGTTCAAATCAAATTACGTGAATGGTTAAACATGATCAAATAAAATTAATACGTACCAAAATATATTAAAAAAATAACATTTCTACCAAACCAAAGGAGAGAGATAAAAGATACATTCTCCTACAGTGTTTGTGTGTAGTTTATCTACAAAATCTAGATGGTGGAGTCAGATGTAAGTTTGCAATTATCGTACACAAGGAGATTTTCTGACTTTATTTTTCTATTTAAAAAAAACTATGACCATTGAATGTCAACTTTAGAGAAAACAACAGATAGTGTTTAATATAGTTATATTCACGACCGTATGTCCATATCTAACCAAAATTAATAACTAGTTGAACAGCAACTGGTTTGTTTTTTATTTAAATAAATACCTTAACTTGCATGCCAGAAAACAATTCTCATAACATGAAAAGTCAAGAAATCCAACTTTTATTTTATCTATCTTTGGATCAGTTCAATTGTATTGTGCCGTAAACAACGGCATCATTTTCTGAGAACGTGTTAATTAACAAGACCCCCAAGTGCACCGATTCAAAGTTATGAACAAAGTCGTACACGGCAGGCCGGATCATCACTTTCAAAACATAAGCATGGAGATAAAATCACCAATGGAAGTAACGTATATAAACTGATTAAAAATATCAATACGATAATCGAATGTTTACGTGATTATTTCTTTTTTATAAATCAAGGTACTTTTCATGTTTTTTTAATTTATAAAATTTAATTTTTTTTGTGTTTATAATTGATTAAACGTTATATATATATATTGAAAGGTAAAGTCGTGCTGAAGATATAATAAAGGAAAAAATTTTGATACACAGGCCGTGTAAGCTTTAGTTTACACGTGCCTTTTAGTTTTAGGGGTTAGTGTTTTAGTTTAGGGGTTTAGGTTGTAGGGTTTAGAATTTAAGGTTAGTGTTTAGAATTTAGTGTATAGGGTTTAAGGTTTAGTTTTTTAGGGTTAAGGTTAGGAATTTAGGATTTGAGTTTTTATAGTGTAATTACATAAACTTGTGTAAAATTAATTTTACACAGCCTGTGTATCAAAGTTTTATCCTATAATAAAAGGGTCTTTCTTTATATTATAGTACGAAAGATATAACCCATTACCATTTTCATAGATATTTCACTAATAATGTAATTTTTGTCGACTATTCTGAGCATCATCAATTGCAAGTAGTTGGTTTAGTTTAATTTCTATGAATTGATGAGAATTATAAGAAAATCACCAAATTTTCGCAGCCATAAAATGTGTTCACATATTATATTTTGGGTTATTATTAACCTAAATACTAACACGGTTACCATATAGCTTTTATTCTTATTGCAATTAGATGAAAATATTTAAAGATAATATATTTTAATTACACTAAGAACAAAACCTACATATTAATCGGTATAGTATTTAGGTTAATCATAAACACTCGCATAGAAGTCTTTTCGAATAATATTTTACTCGTTCATCCGAAAATCTGTAGGGAAACTTTGTATCTTAAAATATGATTAAACAAGGACAACCAGGAACAGTTCTGCCGGCTTTCAAACAGGATATTGCATTATCCAAATATTATAATCCGACTTTCCATGGTCCAACAAGGCATGTGTGACTGAAAAATGAAAGTCTCATTTTATATACTACACGTTTCAGGGGATTCAATCCTTTGCCCTACCCAGCAAGAAACCTAATGAGCACAAGCCTTGATGTCTAACTCATTGAATCTTATGTATATATAAAAATCCAACTTTCCAAGCTTACGTGGCATGTGACGTGTAACTTTATGCATGTAAAGGTATTGGGAGATTTGTTTTTCTCTTTTCCAAGAAAGAAAGTTGAGGGGCACAAGTTTTCTTATCTATAAATTGATGAATTTTATGACTAGACAAAGACAAGAAAATTCAGGGGCTAACTAAGAACACATTTGGGGGAGCAACATGGGTTTAGTGAAGCAAGGTTCTGTGTCGGTAGGGGTTTTACTTCTATGCACGTTGTTCCTTTGCTGTGCAGCAGATGTGCAGTACTATGAACTCTTTGTGAGTGCCCTTTTTTACTTACTGTTTTCTTACATTAAGTTGTTATTTTTCTCTCTCCTTTCCTTTACGACATCTTTGGTTTGATTATTACAAAATAAGCATGACTCCAAAAACATGCATCAACGGTTGCTTATGTTTTTAACAGACAGCAAAAAGAGTAGGGAGTATTGTTTTTTCACAGTTTCTGTTCATTGTTAATATTGTAGACATTTCATTTAGTGGGTTTTTGTTGCAGATGCGAGAGGCAAACTTTACGCAGCTGTGTAATGTTACAACTTTGTTGGTCGCAAACGATAGTTATCCCGGGCCTGAGATTCGGGCTCATAGAGGTGACACTATCTTTGTTAATGTCCACAACCAAGGAAACTATTCGTTTACCATTCACTGGTAATTAATCCTTCATTTTCTGATGTTGATTTCCTTAAGAAATGAAATAAAAAAAAAGTGACTAAATAAATGAATTAATCGTCTTGTTGCAGGCACGGTGTGAAACAGCTAAGAAATCCATGGTCCGATGGTCCCGATTTCATAACTCAGTGCCCGATTCAACCTGGAGCCAACTTCACGTACGAAGTCATACTCTCGGATGAAATAGGAACCTTATGGTGGCATGCTCACAGTGACTGGTCTCGAGGCTCTATCCATGGAGCCTTAGTTATTTTACCGGCCGAGAATGAAACTTATCCGTTCCCTGCACCGGATTACGAGCAAACAATCATACTTCGTAAGCATATATGTCAACTTTTCGCTATGTGTTGTTTATATGAATCTTTATCTGATTTCTTTAATGAATTTGTACTGACAGAATCATGGTTCAACAGAGACTACAAGCAAATTATTGATGAAGCACTTGCATCGGGTCTCCTTCCTTCCGAACCAGATGCTTATGCTATCAATGGACATCTAGGTGACACGACCGGATGCCCTAATGGTACGCTCTACCGCTACTGAATCCAGATTGAGTTATCGACCCTCGGGTCGGTTGTTTTTCTATGTTAATTGAACCCTTTCAAGTTGTTACAATAACATCTTATATATTGGCCGTTGCAGATACATTATTCCGTATGCAAGTCCACTATGGGAGAACATACCTTCTCCGCATAGTCAATGCTGCAATGAACGAAGAAAAATTCTTCTCCATCACGAACCACACCCTTACCGTCGTCGCCCGAGATGCATCTTACGTTCGAATGTTTACGAGCGACTATATATTGATCAGCCCTGGACAAACCATGGATGTTTTGGTCATTGCCAACCAAAACGTCGGCCAATATTACATGGCTACTAGGCCTTTCTCTGATGGCGCTGCTCCGCCTAACTTCATTACTACTGGAGTTTTCGAATATATATACAGTGAGGGTGGATTGAATGCTTCCTTGATAACGCTTCCGGCAGAAAACGATACGAATGCTGTGAGTAACTTCATCAGTCAACTTAGGAACGCGAATGTCACGCAGAATCCGCCATTGGATATTCCGGCGGACGATGAAATCAACACACGGGTGTACATGGCAATCGCCGGAAACACCTTGCCGTGCAACACCTGTGTTGCAGGATTTAGATTTGCTGCAAGTTTGAACAACGTCAGCTTTGTTTTCCCGCGTATTGACATTCTCCAAGCATACTACAACATGTATGTATGCACATATAGATATGGTAACATTTTTTTTATTAACTGTAGCTAATTCTTATATGATTTCTTCCTAATAATCCAGGAGCATTACTGGTGTTTTCACCGAAGATTTCCCCCTGAATCCACCAGAATTCTATAATTTCACCGGGGACTTATCCGGTCTGAATCCGATGGCTAGCACAGGGACGAGGGTTGTTATGCTAAATTATGGCGACGGAGTTGAGCTTGTGATGCAGGCAACCCAGACTGGTCCCGGTGGAAGTCACCCGATGCATTTGCATGGTTTCAGCTTTTATTTGGTTGGAACTGGTGTTGGAAATTTCAACAACCTGACTGACCCAAGCACCTATAACCTGGTTGATCCACCATTTCTGAACACCGTCCACGTTGCTGGTAGATCATGGGCTGCCGTCAGATTTTTTGCAAGGAATCCCGGTAAGGTTTAATTTATAGACCATTTTCCATCTTTCTTATAACCAAATCCATTAACTAATTTAAAAGGTTTTGTAATGGGCAGGGGTGTGGCTTATGCACTGCCATTTCGATAGGCATGCTAGCTTTGGAATGGACGTTGTTTTCATTGTGAGGAACGGAACCACCACCGAAACAAGCATCCTCCCACCGCCACCTGGCATGCCTACTTGTCCTTCGTCCTAGAATCATACGATGTGTGGATATGTTAATATTTTGTGCATCTTTATTTCTAATAAACGAAATACATCTGATTATAGTTTAGATATCGGGAATCAGATCATTGGAATTGTAACGTTAGAATCAATAAATGACATCATAATCACTGGGTTTGATATCTACAAATATTTTCTGCTTTTTTAAAAAAAAAAAATTGAAAACCAGATTTAATAAATAAAAATATGAAATCACATGGAGTACCTACATTTTTATGATAGAAACATAATGGATAAAAATTTATATTTATACGGATTCAAATGAGTGTTCAAGATCTTATTTAAAAATGTTATGAAAAATATGTTTTTGTATCTATTTGAATTTGAACTAAGACCAATTCTTTTTCTTTTTGGTGAAAGTGAAGGAAATAAACAAAACTAATTTACCCCAATTCTTTAATAAAATTTAAAGTCAAAAGAACTCTTGTTTTTATATTTTTTTAATTTACACCATTTTAGTGAAACTAATGAAAACGATTTTTTTTATTGTAATTTGGTCTTATTTTCACTTTTATAAAATCTGAACTATAAAATAAATATGCAAATTATATTTTTTGTAATACTTTTAAATTATTTAATATTTTATTTTATTGTCTTTTATATTTTTTGTGGTGAATATTAAAAAATTATTAGTCAAATAACATTTGACACTTGACATGGTTTTCAATTTATTTAACTTTCTTTATTTTTAAAAGAAAAATCATAAAATTTTATTGTTTTTATAAAAACTCATAAATTTCCAAATCCTCATATTCTCAAATTTGTAACCCTAAATTTTTTCATCTTTCATCGCCGATTCATAACCTACATCGACCTCTTATGTGGTTGGATATTCCCTCCTTCGTCGATTGCCTTTATTTTCTCACCGTTGAGCGTTCATCATTCGACCTCAATATTATTGGCGGTGTGACTGTGGAATGGAAATCGCCAGTCACTAGTTATACTCTTTTTGTGCCCCACTTTAAAATAATAGATTTAGAATTTAAAATTAAGATTTATGATTAAAGTTTATGAAATTAGGGATATGACATATTTTATAGCAATAGGATTTAAAATTTAAAGTTAGAGTATAAAATTTAAATTTTTAATATTTTTAGTGTGGGGCATAAAATGAGGCACGCTTAGAAGCAGACAATTTTTGTTCGTGACGGCGGTATGAACCAGGCAACATACAATAATTTGAGTTTTTTTAAAAAATTGAAAGTTTTGGATTTTTTTATAAATAATAATAATTTTATGATTCTTTTTAAAGATAAATAAAATTAAAAAAGATGTCGTATATCATGTAACGGACAGATGATGAATTTTTTAATGATTATTAATGAATTGATCATAAAATGTTAACATAATAAAATTAAATGTGTATTTTAACAAAAAAAAATAGATATCTATTACAAAAAAATATAATTTAAACATTTATTATATTTTTAAAATTAAAATTTAAAAATTATTTAAAATTAAACATATTTCCTTTAATCTTGTTTTGATTCTTATGCCTGCTTTATTTGCTCGAGAAAAGATTGCGACGATCCTGTACAGTTTTGGTTACAATATCCTTTTAACTAAATTCTTTGAAATTTGATATAATCTATTAATATTCTCATGCCAACGGATAACTATGTATACTATTTATATAGATGAAATATTAGTGTAAAATTAAAGTTATTTTATACATTTTAATATTATTTTTTGTATAGTTAATCTTTTTACGACCCGTAAATATGGAGAATCCCAATTGACTCATCACCGCAAAGGATTTATTTAATCCAATATTGATATGTAGTATACTCAAGGGTACAAGAAGTCCTTAATTTTTTTTAAAAAAAATTGATTAAGTCTTTAAATTATTTGTGTACCCAATTTAATGTTTAGACCAAGAAATTAAATTAATTAAGTCATTGAACTAAAAAATTGAATCAATTAAGTCCTTTGGCCAAATTTGATCATTTAATCTTGATAGTTTTTTGGATATGTTGGTGGAGTGAGTCGTGTCACAGTGTTTCCACTTGACATTTTAGATTTTTTTATTTTATTTAAAAAATCTTTAAAATCTTTAAAATTTTTAAAAAAACTTATAAAAATATATTTAAAAAAAATGTAAATGCAAAATAAAAGATGTATCACGTGTCAGTAATATCTAAATAATATTTCAAAAAAAAGTAATATCTAAAGAAAAAATGTCAAGATTTAATTGTTAAAATTGGTCAAAGTGTTTAATTAATTAAATTTCTTGGTTCAATAGTTTAATTGGGGTACAATAATAGCTCATGAGCTTAATTGATTGATTTTTTTCTAAAGCTCTAGGGCTTCTTACACCCTTAAGACTATGTAATATGGATTGGCGTCCGAATCTATGGGTTGATTCAGATTTTGTTGAAGGGAAAGCAAGCTGATTTTGTAAGGTGTCAAGGGCTGACTGGTATGTTCAACTGGAAGTGGCGTGATGTGCTTTGTTTATAGTCTTTCGCTTGATTTTGTACTGCACAATTGCATGGAAAATATGGGGGTAGCGAAGTTTTTTTCCCTAGAAAATGTATCTCTCTATTTCAAGTCTTTAGTTGTTAGATGCTTGTATGAAGATGAATTGATGGGTGCTTAGGTGAACTGTAAAATAAGTAGTAATTATTAAAATTTATAGCCACCAAACAATATAATTATATTCAAATACATAATGTTTACTAATATGTTCAATACTCCTTCGCGTTGGAACCTGTTTAGCTAAATTAAGCACTGGTGGTGGTATATCGTAGAATTCCGGTGGTAGAACATGTGGTGGCGGAGAAAAGTCGAGCAGTGATGTAATAATGGCCCAGGTTTTGGTTTGCGCACAACAGAACGTCAACCACTTGGTGCGGGGAAAGGGTTAGAGAATTTGTGAAGGAGCGTCTGCTGTATGCGCCGCTTTGTCCAACGATGGCGAGGCTGTGGGATGCGATGCCGAACATCATGGTTTCGTTAACAGCATTTATGAGGCGGACAAGGTAAAGGCCCTGGTAATCTACATGAAACTCAAACGCTGTATCTACAACATTAACAAACAATTATCAAAGGCTAGCGCCAAAGTCTAGTACCATTAATGATTAAACAATAGTGTATACGTACCGTTGCTGCATCCATTTGTTTCTCCAACATGTCCGTTGATAGTGTAAGCATCGGCTTGGCCTGGAGCTATGGTTTGATTGGCTTCCGTTAATTCTTGCCCGAACCATTCTCCTGAAACAAGAATTTGGCAATACAAGTACGTGCTTAAAATTCAAACAAGCTTAACTTACAAAATATACAAAACGAAACAAGTAAAAATATATACCGAGTACAATTGTTTTATCTGAATCAGGTGTAGGGAAAGGATAGTCTTCGTTGTCTGCTGGTAAAACTACAAAGGCGCCGTGGACGGTTGCACTGGCCCATGCACTGGTGGCGTGCCACCAGAGTCCCTATCTCATCGTCTAATTCGATCTCGTATGTGAAGTTTCTGCCCTGCTAAATCAAATCATTTGAACCTTCAACTGAATCCTCAACTCCCTCCCTACAAACACACACACAGACAGATATATATTCGATTAATTACTTCATCATAATCAAGTAGAACTAACAAAAATTGTGTAAACACATGTATATATTACCAGTTGATGGAAATAGCGCTGTTTCCTTGATTGTGGACATTGACAAAAACAGTGTCTCCTCTGCGAACCAGAATCTTGTTGGGAATCAAAGTGCGGAACAATTCCCCCTTGAGATTAACCGGCTAAAATAGAGAAATAAACTAGAAAACAATACAATAAAAGAACACAAGATTTTTACGTGGAAACTCCCAACCGGAGAAAAACCATGACTGTTGTCAAAGACAACCCGAGAAACCACTATGTGAAAATTGTTACAACACACAGACTATTCTCACAATCCCGATACCTCAAGTACACCCGAAAAAATATTTAACTACACATTTCACCACTCTAATACAAGAGAATAGAAAGGAATTTAGAAGTCAAATAGAACACTCAATACTTGACTTGGTACAATTGAAAATGGAAATGGTTAGACCTATTTATAGTTGAGTTCCAAGGACTAACTTACAAATAGCCTAATCTTTAGGGACCAGAAAATAATTTTCCCATTAATTATTTCCAACTCGCCCAACTTGTTTTTCCACCATTTTCAACAATCGGTGCAACCATTTTGGACTTTGTGGTTGCCATCTTTGACAAAAAATTTCAAGTCAATTTTCCAACAAATCTCCACCATGACTTGAAATTCCACCGCTTTATCAATCTCAAAGTAGAAATTGTCTTACTCCACCATAAAAAGTACACCTTTATAAAAATAAACCTCGGCAAGTCGAAAATACTGAAACTTATGGTGTAACTTCCATGTTGGTTCCCTCTGGAAGTTCATCAGCCATCGACACCATACACCTTGCATCAATGCCAACCAATGCCCGTGTATACCATCAGATCCGCTCCCAGCGACACATCCTCTTCCATGGTAAAGCGGAGATACCATGAGGACGTCATTCTCAACTTTATAGAAGAAAATCATCTCCTGTGACAAGCGAGACGATGCTAGCTTCTGATTCGAAGCTTTTTGCCGAACTTGCTCCTCTTGGACAATTTTTTCTTACATGCCCAGCCTTTCCACACTTCCAGCAAACCACATTCTTTTTCTTCTTCTCGTTCACTACCAATACCGAGTCTGTTGAATCACGAACTGTGGAATCATGACCTTCGTTCTTCAACCTTTTCTCCTCAGAAATGAGCTTATCGGCAATCTCTGAAAAATCCAGAGTTTCCTTCCCATACATCAAAATAGGTTTTATGTGTTCATAGGAAGTTAAAAGAGACAATATAAGCCGTAGAGGTTTATCTTCATCATCGATCTCAACTCCAATAGACTCTAATTCAGTGACAATATGATTGAGTGCACTGAGATGATATGAGATCCTGGAACCTTCATCCATACGCAAGGTATGAAACTGCTCCTTAAGGTGCAATATGCTTGAAATGCCTTTCCCTTGGTACAATGCTTCAAGTTTCTCCCAAATCTCTTTTGCACCGGAGATTCCTTTCACGTTAGGAAGAACATTCTTTGCCAAAGCCAAGCGAATTGAACTTGCTGCTATCAAATCAAGATCCTCCCAATCTTCATCATTCATACTAGAGCCGGCTGACATGCTTTCCTTTTAGTGCCTTGTACATCCCCAATTGTATTAACACGTCTTTCGTGTTTATTTGCCATAAACCAAAGTCGGTCTTTCCATCAAATTTCTCTATGTTGCACTTCATGGCGGATGCTATCACAACTGAATATAGCTTGTGAATGATGCACCAGGTAGTTCCCAGGAAAAAGAGGTGGATCACAAGGATCGCTCAAATACCAAGTCTTTTCTTAGCCAGAACTTTCCTAGACATGCACTTCCACACTACCACAATAACCACCAATCGAGAAGAAGCCAAGAACAATCTCCAAGAAACCATGAACTCAAAGTAACCGTGAATTTTTTTTCCAAAATGGAGGTTCAGACAATGCTGACCACAAGGATAAGAAAATTATCACTCCTCCAACCTCTCTCTGATGCCAATTGTTGGGAATCAAAGTGCGGAACAATTCCCCCTTGAAATTAACCAGCTAAAATAGAGAAATAAACTAGAAAACAATACAATAAAAGAACACAAGATTTCTACGTAAAAACTCCCAGCCGGAGAAAAACCAGCTAGCCGAATTGGCCTGCCCCTGCCGATTCAAATTGCTGCTTGCAATTTTCCAATTGCAATTGCAATTGCTTCTTTGCAATTCCTCTCAATTCATGCCGCTGCCTCCTCTATTTATAGGGGGAGGAGGGTGACGTGGAGCCTTGTGCTCCACTCCCCTCCCCATTTTTTTATTATTAAATTCCTTTTTTTTTTCTTTTTTTTTTTGCTTTTTTGCTTTTTTTTATTAATTTTATTATTATTATTTATATATATTATTACAATAATACTAAAAATACTAAAAACTCGTACAAAAATGAGTGATTACAACATTTTACAGGAAATGTATTGCACTGTTATATGACAGAGGAATAACTTGATAAGTCTATTTTATATGATTCATTACATTGAAATTATTTACTTTCAATTATAGTTGCCTCACTAAGTGAATACTTAGCGTGTGCTATTTCACACGTAGGTTTTGAGAAACTTACTGGAAGAGGAGTCTAGTATGTTAATCAAGCTGCAATCTGCCAAACATCAGTAAGACATTCTAATTTATGATATTCTCTAATGGGCATGTATCAATTTATTCGTTGGTTGTTTTAAAAGTAAAATTTAAAATTACCATTTATCACGTAACGATTTGAAATTCAAGAAAGGGCCTAAGCAGTATACTTAGTTTTCACCCTGAGTTACATACTTATTTTAATAATTGATTAACATGTTTTATAAATCAATTTAGGGTCAAAACTAGCAATATACAAATAGGATATGAATACTTCGAAAGTCGAGAAAAGATTATACTAAAAAAATTTAAAAGTCTAGAACTCTGTTAACTAAAATTATGACATCCTTAATATGTATTCGTACTACGAATATACGTTAAGGGTGTTACATTTTGTGGTATCCGAGCTGCAAGTTTAGCCGGTTCTGGATGCTAAACCAAGTTTGTTATAAGTTTATCAGTAAATACATGCCCCTAGAATGTCATGTTACCGATGTATTGATTGTATGCCTTGAAGCTGCTCCTTAATAGTATAAGTTAGAATAAGACTATAGTAAGAAAAGTAAGACGTTACCAGATTTCCTCAATCGATGAATTTCAGAGGTCAAGTAAGAACTCATATTTCAAGGTAAAAAGGCAGTCGTAGAATTGTAAATTTGTGATTAAATGATATTAAGATATTCGGATATGAAGAAGTAAGAAGAAGAAAATGTATTTTTACTTGAGAAATATAAATGCTTGGGGATCAAAAAGAGACCTGTAGTAGTATAAATGAAGTAAAATATGTACTGTTCTCGACTTCTAACTTGGTTGAGTTGCTTGTGTAGTAGGGAGCTCAAGCACAAGAGCATGGAATACTATTTTAGATATTAGAAGAAATACATGAGACGTTTAACCTCCAGTATCTGTATTTGTTAGGCCATTAATTGTTAAAAGTTTAAGTTAATGAGTGCCTTAAATTTTATAGTCAAGGTGAATTACGATCATTGACTATCATCCAGGAAAAGCTAATGTAGTAGTTAACGCTCTTAGTCGAAAGACATTTGTTGTCTTAAGAGCTATGAATGCGATACTGGCATTAAAAGGAGACGGTGCTTTGATTTTTGAGTTAAGAATAAAGTCTACTTTGTTAGATTGAATAAAAGATCTTTAGAGAACATATGAGAAGTGTTTGTTAAGGTTCGAATAAGTAGAATAAGGTGGAATCGAAGACTTTGAAGTTAAGCTGATGGATGTTTGTATTATCGAAAAATATATATTTTCAAACGAAGAAGAAATAAAGAAATAGCTTATCTTTGAGGTACGCTATAGTAATTTGATTTCTGAATTGTCGCAATTGATTTCCATTTCTCAGTGGAAATGAGAATGAGTGACGAGGGATTTTGTATTCAGACTATCTTTAACATCAAATAAGAAGGATTCAATCTGGTGATTATTGATAGATTGACTAAGTTAGCACACTTTATCCATGTTCGAACAGATTACCCTAGGGATAAGTATGCTGAGTTGTATATTAAGGAAATAAGTCAATTTCGCTTGTTAAAGTTCTTTGAAGAAATCGTAGAGTTGAGAAAACGACTTGGAAAAGAAAGGAAGGTGTGAGAAAGCAGTTTCCTCACTTTTTTGAACCAGTACGTGTTGAAAATTTGAGGATGAATTTTCTTAAGGGGAGGGAATTGTAATACCCTGAATTTTTACTAAGTTGATTAAGGATCATTTAGTACTAAGATAACAGCTTAAAAGCTATCTTAGTGGCTAAAATGACAAAAATGCAAAAGTTTGGATTTCTTCAATTATGGATTATGGAAAAGGAATTTCTGAGATTTAAAAGCATCAGATGATGGAGGGAAAGCTAATTAGGGTACTTGCAAACTTTGGTTGAAATCCGAGGAAAATTGGAATGGGAATTGAAGTTTACAATTTAGTGACCAAAATGATAAACAGTCAAAACTTGGGTGGTACAAGTCGAAATATGAAAAGTTGGACGACTAAAGTTGTAACTTCCCAAAAGTTAGAGGTTTTTATTTCATGAATAGGTAGAGCACCATAGGATGTGGATTGAATGTGGAATAACTAGTTTGATCCGATATTCTGGTTATTGGGAAATAGCAGTTAAAGTTTAAGTAGAATTCGGGTATCCGGATCGAACTGGAAAATTATAAAATTTTACTATATGATAGAAGAAGGATATAAAAATCATTCCCAAGTTTTGGAAACATGTTTAGTTCGATTCAGGATGAATCCTATGATTTATTTTGATTAAGGAATTTATTTAGTAACCGATAAAATTCTCGATAATTATCGGTAAATCGAATCAAGCTAAAATTAAAGAGATGATTCCGTAGACCTTGAAAGAGTTATAACATATTATTTTATGGATATTTGGAGAGTTAAATAGTTGGGTTAAATTTATTTGACTGAAATGGCCTAGAATGACAATTTTGTGAAAAAATTGATTAGTTAAGGGTATTTTGGTCTTTTCACCCAAAAAGGGACATGGAAAGAATTTTGAGATCTTTTTAGTTTATGAATAGTGTCTGGTTGGAATCCAACTAAGTCTAGTTGGAATGTTACAATATGGCAAACTAGTAAATATGAATTCAGTTGGGGGACATTTTGGTCATTTGGAATAAAATGAATTTTAAATTTATTTTTAATTATACAAGTGGCATATATATATGAAATATGAAGGTTTATCAATAAAATTGCATCTTCAAAACCGTGGAGAAAGATGAGAAAGAAGAAGAAAAATTTCCAAGCTCGATTTAGGCCCTGAATCTCAGTTTTAAGGTAATCTTCCGAACTACAAAGTTGTTATTCTCTTTGATCTCTATTTATCGATTTAAATTATTCATAGATTTCATGCTTTATTGATGAGATTTGATATGGGAGAGAAATTAGGGTTTATGTTCAAATTGGGGGTTTTATGATTCTATGAATCTATGTTCGATTTTAAGTTAAAATCACGAAAGAATGATGTTGGATTCATGTTTTTGATTTGTGATTTAAACCCTAAACAATTCAACAACCTTGAAAAAGATTAGGGTCTAGGGATCCAACCTTAAATTAGGGTTTGTGATGATGAGTTAGTAATCTTGCAAGCTTGATTTGTTGTTTGGAATCAAAACCCTAAATTTAAACTTTAAAGGACTAATTCAGTAAGGTGTTAAAGTTAGGGGTTCAATTATAAATTTTTAGAATTTGAAATGTACTTATTTTGTTAATGATGTTTGAGGTATGAAAATGAAGTTAGACTACTAAACTGATAATTATTCGAGCTAGTGACCATTTTGACAATTTATCAAAAGTGGATAACCAATTCGGCAATAGTGTATAAGAAGAGGACAAATTCTGATTTTTATGTTAAGTGATGATTATGATGTAAAGTTGATGATTGTGGGCCTAATTGCAAAATTTTAAAGCTAGAATCCTTGAATTGTAAATTGGTGACTATTTCGACAAATTAGAGAACAAAGGGTTGAAATGTGACAATTATATATTAGAAGAGTACTACGTTGGAAAATTTTATTTCAGTGATTTAGATGTTGATTTTGAAGTGAATGATTGAAATAACAAGAAAAGAAATGGCGAGGGACCATTTCGAAAATGGAAATTGTTTGTAATGGACCAATTCGGTCTGTACTTTAAATTAAAGGGAAAGTTGGTAGAATTTTAGAAATGTTGGATTAGTTGGTTAATAAATGAATTCAAGTAATTTTGTGAAGTTAGTGACTAAAGTGTCCTTTAGTGATATTTGAAGCTTGAATGGATAAAATCCAAAGTGAACAAGTAGTAATGGAATTGTTCTTATTCGAGCTTGAACAATTGTTTGATGTACAAAATGGTCACTAAGGACCATAATGAGTTTTCAAAAAGTACCGGGAAAAAATTAAATGGAAATTTTATTTTCGAATGATTATGTTAAAAATAAAGTTTAATCTATTGTTAGATTTAAGTCTAACATATATTTTATTGTATTTATGTGATTAATGGGTTTAAGTTCGAATCAGAGAAGGTTCGAGTTACTATGAAAGAAATGATCGAAGTATGACTTAGTGAGGCATCATGTTAAGTGGCCAAGGTGAGTGCATTTTTACTTATTTTATATATATGATATGAGGAAGACTTGCGATGAGTTAACCTTGATATTAATGAAAAAGTATGTTGATCAAAGTTAAGCAAATGACATGAAATATTAAATGGCATATGTGATACATTGATATGGCATAAAGATTTATCTAAGATAAATCAGATTTTAGATATTGGGTATGAACTGCCAAATATCGACTATATGTTTACATTGATGCATAATACAGTAATGGCAAGTACATATGAAAAATTGTGACGAAATATGGATATGAATTGCTCGTTTACATGAATGATAATGATTGATTGATAATGAAAAAAAATGCCCAAGTATTATGGTATGAGAGGTCATGGTATAATTGGATATCCATAGAGTCCTTAGCAACAACATCATGCAAGTTATGTTATGTTTCATGTTGTGTGACTACTACGGTGTCACATACACCTTGGGGACCCAAGCCCTTGGTGTTGCACCTTGGGGACCCAAGCCTATAGTGCTAATGGCACTAACGATGTGCTTTAATGAGGAGTAAAGAGCATCCTCGAATACGTTCTCATCTGTCATGTTCAAGTTAGACACTACAATGTCACTTCCACCTTGGGGACCCAAGCCCTTGGTGTGCACCCTGAGGATATAAGCCCGCATTGCTAATGGCATTGACGAGGTGCTTTTATGAGGAGCAAAGAGCGTCCTCGAGTGCGTACTCATGTTCACGTTATGTTGGACACTATGGTGTTTTATCAAGATGACTCACGTACCTTGATCTCATATTATATATTTTGGGATATCTCTAAAGGAATGTTATATTGCAAATGATTACATGATGACTGATAAATATTGAGAACATGATATTTTATACTTGTTTTATGATATGATATAAGTTGTACTGGAATCACTTGCTATTTTGCAAGAAATGTATTGCACTATTATATGACAGAGGAATGACTTGATAAGTCTATTTTATATGATTCTTTACATTGAAATTATTTACTTTAAATTATAGTTGCCTCACTAAGTGAATACTTAGCGTGTGTTGTTTCACACGTAGGTTATGGGAAACTTACTGAAAGAGGAGTCAAGCATGTTAATCAAGCTGCAATCTGTCAAACATCAGTAAGACATTCTAATTTATGATATTCTCTAGTGGGCATGTATCAATTTTTCCCTGGTTGTTTTAAACGTAAAATTTTAAATTATCGTTTATCACTTAACGATTTGAAATTCAAGAAAGGGCCTAGGCAGTATACCTAGTTTTCACCCTGAGTTACATACTTATTTTAATAACTGATTAACATGTTTTATAAATCAATTCAGGGTCAAAACTAGTAATATACAAATAGGCTATGAATTCTTCGAAAGTCGAGAAAAGATTATACTAAAAAAATTTAAAAGTCTAGAACTTTGTTAATAAATAAAAAATAAATTTAATTTAAAAATTAATTTCCAAAAATGAATAACAGTTTAAATCCGTTTGGTATTTACGACACTCAAAGGAGATGCCACCCGGAGGCCGGGATGACACTCCTTGCAGAAATATCGAAATAATGAGACAGAACACGATAATTATTGAAGAAAAATAAGTAAATAATGAATAAAAATGAAAAGATAAAAAAGGTCAAATATGTATAATAAAATCCAAAACCGTCCTTTGTATCCACGACATTCGAAGGAGATATAACTCAGAGGTTGGGATGGCACTCCTAAATAGAAATATCGGAATAATGAGGGCGAAATATTGCGTACGATATTTTAAGGAAGTATTAAATAATATAACATACTTTAGGGGAAAATAAAAAAGGTAAGTAAAATAAATAAAACGTTTAATACATAATACACATGTACTAATACCTATATACATATATTAGTTATAAGTGCGTAATATTATATCCACTTTTTACGTACACCCAAATTATATAAATATTACAGAAATGTTATGTAACTTAAAATATATACATTATAAGTTTATATATTCTATATAAAGATATGTACACATTAGGCTTATCGTATATACATAAACATATACAAAATGTATACAAAAATAAAAACATCAAATAAATATATAAGAATAAATAGATGGAAGAAATAAAAGCAAAATAAAAAAACAGTGTAAAAAAGGGGCTGAAATTAATTTATTTACAAAGTCCAGGGACCAGATTCGAAATAATTCCATTTATCATGCTTAAAACCGATTTCAGGACCAGATTACAAAGCCTTAAAAATTTTCAGGGATTAAAAGTGTGATTTCCCATGAGGCAAGGCAGAAATAAAAACACGCTAAGAGCTGAGGGACCTAGTGAGTAATTTTACCCTTTGAAAGATGATTAAATCTAATTTAAGGACGAGATTGTAAAGTTTTAAAAACTTCCAGGGATTGAAAATGTCATTTTACCATGGGGAAGGACTGAAAGAGCAATTTACCCCTTTATTTTTATATGCGAATCCTCTATTCGTGTTGGGTCGCCCATCCGGGTAAGGCTTAAAACGACGTCGTTTTGGGCCTGGATTCAGACGCCCAAAACGACGTCATTTAATGGTCCTATATATTTGTTTTTTACTCCCCCAAAAAATTATTTTAACCGGTTTATGAAAAAACAAATTGGAATGCTCTCAAGGGTTCCTCAGCCAACCAAGGTGTCAGCTAGTCACTGCCGTGGACCGCCGCCAGCGGAGCGCTGTCGTCATCGGCAACTGGAGAAACCCAAAAATCCCAAAGGTATGTATTTTTGGACTCTGACCTCGATTCACAAGTTAGTTTTTTTCAAAATGCTCCCATAAACCCGTAGATCTAGGTTTTATTCGAATAGTTTTTTGTTTAATATACTATTTTTTGTTTGTTTGTTTGTTTCTTTTTTCTTTAAAAAATGAGTAACGAAGAGTTTTGTTACCTTTTTTTGCTCGATTAGCCTTTGCTGGACTCAAGATTCGAACGTTTTTTTTTTATTTCCAAGTTTTCTCATACGTAAACTGTTACAGTGGTTTCGTGTTCATATTATACCCAGAAAAATTTACAAGTTGCCTCTTTCTTTATTTTTGATTTTACATCTAAAATGGTCATGTTTCTTACAGATCTGATGAAGACGGCTCGTGTTGGGCGGTGGTGCAGGGTGACAGGTGGCCGAACTGTGGGGGGAAACAATGGCATCGCGCGTGGTTGCTACGGGGCAATAACGCGCCGTGCGTGGCGGCCACGCGCGGGGAAGTTGGAGGGTTAGAGGCGGCAGCTGTAGGTCAAGTTGTAGGGTTAAGATTCACTATTTTTTAGGGTAAATGGGTTTTGGGTTTGAACCGAGTCTGGGTTAATCCGGGTATGGGTTTGGGTTATGCTTTGGGTTTTAATATTGGGTTTGTGGGCATTTGGGTAAGGGTTGATAAGAGTTGGGCTTTTGTAATTGGATATGGGGATAATGGGTTTGTATTTAATTGGGTAATTGGGTTGGGTTTATTGCATTGGGGCTTGAACCAAATGGGTTACAACAGCTGCCCCTCTTTGCTCATTGCTGTGTAACAGGGATAGAGCAAAGACAAAATAGTGACCATTTTGGTCCGGGTAGGTTGAAGGTTCTTCTCTGACCACCGCCCACTATCTTAATCTTCAGTTGATTCGCTTGACCGTTTCTGGAGGCAAAATCTTCAAAATGGAGTGCTCTGCACAATCTTTAAGTCGAGAGTTCAAGGCCACAAGCTCTTCATGCTCACTCTTTCTTCGTCTGAAGTCTTGGAGACATCTTCAGGTTGCAAGCCCTTCTGAAATAGAACTTCTTACCTTTGAGTCTTGAAGTTGCAGGTTCTTCTTATGGAATCTTCTACGGGTGAAATCTTCGAGTTGGGAGTCCTCTCTATATAGAATTCTTCTTGAAGTTTCGTAAAAGACGACAGTTTATTCTTATTCCCGAGTAGTGTTAGTACCAGAAGTACGAGTTTCCCCTACTTCCTAAGAAGCTGAAGACCGAAAAATTTAAAAGTCATATCCCAATTTCTGATCGTCATAGGTATGAAAAGGTATCTTGCTACAAGACTACCGGAAGGTTTTCGTTGCTTCCAATGAAAGCTGAAGACAGGAAAATTGGAAGATCATACCCCAATTTTTGATCATCATAGGCATGAAATGGTATTTTATTGCAAGACGACTAGAAGATTATTGCCACTTCCCCGAAAGCTAAAGCTTGCAAAATCCCTAGATGGCGTGCCCCAGTTTTTGACCGTCATAGACACGAAAAAATAACTTGTCACATGATGACTATAAGATTTCTGCTACTTCCTTGAAAGCAAAAGCTTGCAAAATCTCTAGATGGTGTGCCCCAGTTTCTGACCGTCATAGGCACAAAAGAGTAACTTACTTTGAAATTGCCACATGATTTTCACCGCTTTCCTTGAAAGCCAAAAACTGGAAAATCAAAAGGATGCCCTGGGTTCTGACCGTCTTGACATCAAAATGACATCTCGCTGTGAGATTATTAGAAAATTTTTGATACTCTCATGAAAGTTGAAGACTGGAAAATTGAAAGGATGCCCCGAGCTCTGACCATCTTGACATCAAAGTGTAACTTGATTCGAAACTACCACATAATTTTCACTGCTTCCATGAAAGCTGAAGACCGAAAGATCATACCCCGATTTCTGATCGTCATAGGCATGAAAGGGTATCTCGTCACAAGATTGCCAAAAAGTTTTCATCGCTTCCATGAAAAGTGAAGCTTGAAAAGTCTAGAAGGATGGCCCGATTTCTGACCGTCATAGGCATCGAATCATAAACGTTTGAGCATGAACAATTCTTGAATATTTGTTGAGAGTTGCTTCTTTCGCTGCGAAGCATAAAAATCTGATCTTCCTCTAATTATTGAACATCTATCAAGAAAATAGACAAGAAACTTGAATAATGCGAGTTAGCATGCTCCTAATCTTAGGGATGCCTATCTATATGATGAATGAAATGAAATATTTTCAGGGTTGTTTTAAAATTCCTAGCCCTTGAAAGGTCATCCTCAAATTTCTTCTTCGCTTTATCCCTTTGCTGCATGCTCTTCAATCTTCTTCTTACCAGTTAGGTATTTATCTCAAATATGCCCCACAATACGCTTTTAATCGGAAGTCATTTTTCATTTCTACGAACACTCTCTTTTAGTCCCTGTACTATTGTAGGGACATATACTATTCTTTTGCTCATAATTGCCCCATTCAATCTTGGGTTCAACTATTTTCTTGTCATGCACCCTCATTACCTCTTCGGTTCTTTTCCCTATTCAGTCTTGGGCATGATTGATTTGTCGGCACTGGCCTATCACATAGAAACTTGCTTTAAATCTCCAAACTTTATGGCATATTTACTCCTGTCATTATTCTCGATGTAATCCTTGATGAGTTATTTCTCTATGTTAGGTCGATCATTTGTATCTGCAACGTTGTATCCTGAAGCTTACTCCTGAAGTAATACAATGAAATCTTTTTGCGTAAAATGTCAATTTTGCTGATTGTCATTCCAATGAAGTGTGTTCTTTTGGATTAGCATACAAGACCTTGAAACCAAAATTATAATAAAAAGGAAACTAGAATATGATCTCTGAATATCAAGCGCAAAAGCGTCCCAGATTTAACCTTTCGGTGATCATTCCAAGCATAGCTTGTGTCTGTGAAGACTTTGAATATTATGGCGATTCGAAGTCATAAAATTCCCTTAAATGACTCGGTTCATCCTCATGATTACCGCGTTGCTACAGAAGACTACTCCTTCTCAATTCTCACTTTTGCTCCATCCAAGAAAATGGACTTGCTTAACCATTAGAGTGCAAAAATATCATTCTAATGAATAGAATTCTAGATGCATGTGTGTGCTTACTGTATTTTCTTTATGAACACGCCTATTACCAGGCTTTGAACATGCCTATTACTAGGCTTCAATTTTGCCTATTACCAGGCTTCAATTATGCCTATTACCAGGCTTTCGAGCAAGAAAATGGTTTCTTCTTTTAATATTTTATTATTATTTCCGTATATTTCGATCCTTTAGTGCATAAAAGGCTACGCTTAGAATTTCAATTTCAAGCAACTCTGCATGGTTAACTTTGGAGCTTTTTCATCATTGAACTTCATCAAATGAGTAATGATCTTGCTTTGCTGACCAGAGTCTATTATGAGAGAAATTAGACCTTATCGTTATCACAATATTCAATTGACCTTAATGTCGCATTTTGCAATTGATATCTAGGGACCTACAAAGGCAAGAAGAGATATACATATACATGCTTTCAAGGCCATTATATGTTAAGCAAAATACATTCTTCATTAGAATGAAAATTACCAAACATGACACATGCCCTTTACAAAAAGATCTTTGCTACACTCGAGCCAAGGATAGCAAAGTTGATTCGATGCATTACTTCAAAAGAAAATTACTAGCTCATTCATTTTCTCTCTGAATTTTCTTGAGATTCTTTTATATATGTCATCATTTTTTTCTGGGTCCCGGTCAGCTATCCCCGAAGTTCCTCAAGATTCTCTACTCTAGCTACTAAGTTGTCCATGATTTTGAAGTTATACCGGTGAGATTATTTTCTTGTCTTTTCTTTGCTACATCACTCTGAGATGAATATCTTATCTCCATTAGCAATGTGTTTAATGCAATAAATGTATTAATTTACAAAATGGAAGGTGCAAACAATGCTAAAATGAAAGCTTTATTAGAAAACAAAATCAATGATGTCGTTATGCAAGAATGAATGCACATATAGGTGTTGATTCACAAGTAGTCCTTAGAAAGACTTTCATTAGATGAAGAAGTCTGATTACAAAAAGCAAAGATAACGCGTTTACAGATAGCGACTAGCTTTCATCCCTAAGACTTCTACTTCTTGAAGTAGAGCATACACCCAGTATCCCAACTCTGATTCTAGACTGACGCGTGCATCTAGCTCATGTGCTTCTCGGGTCAAGCCTTGGATGTATCGGGCTACCTCTTGTGCTTACACCATAACATCTGTCATCGCTCTATGCTGATCTCGAATTAGCTGACCGGCCTGTTGCAGCCCATATACTATTCGGCGATTATCCTCTTGTAAGGCTCCTTCAAAAGACACAAGCCTCTCCTTGCAGTTACGGAGAGCACCCTCGAGTTCAGTCACTTTAACAACTCATTTTCTTCTCGCACAAGGCTTAGGGCAGCAACGTTGTCTTGGTTGTGATATTCTTGTATAAGTCCTTCCAACTGTAGAATTTGGGTTTCAAATTCCCCGTTCTGAGTCATCAACTCATGATTTTGAGCCTGACTGGCGGCCAATTCTTGAGTAACAGTTTCTAGCTCCTTCATCTTTCTATCTATCTGTTTCTGACCAGCTTCATATCTCCGAGCATAGCTATCTGCCCTTTTCCTTTCTTTTAGTAACTTAGTGGTCAATTCTTTGGCGGTGGTGCCTAAACCATTTCTCAGTAGGCTCTATTTCAGCTCCAACCACTATTCTCAAATCTTCATGATCAGCTTCGAGGATTTTTTTTTCTATTTTAGGATATCTTTCTCCTACCGCTCGTGCTTCTCCACATCTACAGAGGCCAGGTAATTCGTTACCTCCAAGTCAGCGATGCGCTTTTCCAAGGCTCGTACCTCCTTTTGATGGGCTCTCTTAGCCTTTTCCAAGTCTGAAGGAGCGTCTTCCATATGTTCTCTCATAGCCTGGGCAACTTCTGGGTTCACACGAGGAACGACATCATTAACCCGACCAAGTCTTCATTGCTCGTACTCGGGGGTGAAAGGTGCATCACCTTTGTAAACCTCGACCATATACATACGCCTCCAAGAATGACCTATATTTTGGACTTGCGTTTTGTAGCCATTTCCTTCATATTCGAAACCCGATGTATTCAACCCATAAGTGGCAGGGATAAACTGCATCGAGCAATACTGGCGTTACACGAGTAAGGGACAATATCCACTTCCTTCCCAGATCCCTAGCAGAGGCACCCAATCGTATTCTCCACAACGATAGAGAAAGCTACTCAAAATTACCCATGGTGCTTTCTATCTGACTGTGTCATCTTGTAGGTCTTGAAAATCGGCTATCCATTGGTCTTCGGTCATGATCTCAGCTTTGTATTCTTCCAAAAATGTCTTTATAGGAGAAAAGGTGGCGAGGCACATTCGGTGAGAATATTTTAAATCCCATAGGTGACTCCGGATCCAAATTTCTAACAACGGAACACATCCCAGGAATATGCCCCCGCCCATTTTCTTGCACGCGCTTAGTGATCGAAAAGTTTATGCTAGAATGGTTGGAGCCGATTTGATCCCTATTTTTAACTTCTCAAACAGATATGCCATGGCATAATCTATGTGTCCCACGACTTTCAGAAAGATGACCATACCGTAAATACCAAAAGCAAACAGGTACCTCTTTTTTGGTAGATCAGGATGTTGGTGAATTAAGCCTCGGATATGTGCCCAATGTATGCAATCAACCTTTTTTTTCCTTGGAATCTTCCCTTGGAACCATTCTTTACTCATCCCGGTAATGCTAACCAAATTCTCTGTGAAAGATGGTGGATCCTTAGGCTTGATGTAGATCCTCTCCTCCTTGATTTTCAGACAACGAAGTAAAGTAGAATATTCCTCGATGGATGGAGTCAGGTCTACTTTCCCGAAAGCGAAACAATTATACCCTGGGTTCCAAAATTGCGCTAAGGCTCTGAACAAATGCATGTCGTTCTGAACGTCTAACAAGAGGGCTACGTCGCCAAAATCTTGTTGGAAGCTCTGTTTCATACTTGAATCCCAATGCTGCCATATTTCCCTCAGCTCACAAAGGTTGTTCTGCTGGGAAACTATCAGTGTGGGCCCGATATTTTCTTATACATGTCCTGCTGCCAGGTTTTCCCCTTTTTCCATCTACACACGCTCAGACCATCCCCAAACTGTAACATTATCGCTCTTGTCATTATAGAGCCCCCTTCCATATTGAACGCCTTCTAAACTGGATTTCTCTTGAATCAACACCTATGTATGATATGATATGCAATGCGGATGCAAAAAAAAATTGAACAATAGAGAAAACGAGTCAGTGTAACAGAATAATCAGATAAATAAAATGAAATGAATGGTGACTAATAATTGAATATACAGGGAATATAAACAAAAAAAGCCAATGTAAACCTAAAAAGGGTTATTCCTAAACGGGCAGAGTAACATCGTGGTTAAAGGGTGGACACTACAACTCATTATATGCGGATCGGTTCTAGAGTAAAGGTACCTGAACTGTCATTGAGACATCGATTTGGGGGAATACGACCCTTATACCATATGGAGGTGAAAACCCCACGAAATATAAGGACCGGTAATCTGGAAGCGAGATACAACACTATACGGAGGTGAAAACCCCACAAAGCGAAGTACTCCCTCCCACTTAAAGGTTCTAACAGTAATGTATGATGACAGTTTATAACAAACAAAAATTAAAAATTAAATTGAATTTAAATTTTCCTTAATAATTACAATGCGAACCATAACTAAGGCCTAACTCCTCTTTTGTTTTTGAAAACAAAATAAGTCCCTAGTGGAGTCGCCAAGCTGTTGCGACCCTCTTTTAATTTGAAAATTATGGTTTGAAATGTGTTGCGGCACCAAGGAGATGACACCTGTAAAACGGGATGACACTCTTAATAGACTGCCGTTAATTTTTTTTAAAACACAAGGTGAAGTTGCCACCGGCCACTTTTGGTAGGCCGGACACCGAAAAGATAACCAGAGATAGGTTCGGGAGTTGATTACGAGTGGGGAAGGGTTAGCACCCCCACTACGCCCAAAATTGGTACCTAAAAGTTCGCATTATATTTATTTAAGGAAAATAAAAATTCAATTTAATTTAAAAAATTAATTTCCCAAAATGAATAACAGTTTAAATCTGCTTGGTATTTACGACACTCAAAGGAGATGCCACCCGGAGGTCGGGATGACACTCCTAGCAGAAATATCGGAATAATGAGGCAGAACACGATAATTATTGAAGAAAAATAAGTAAATAATGAATAAAAAGTGAAAAGATAAAAAAAGGTCAAACCTGTATAATAAAATCCAAAACTGACCTTTGTATCCACGACATTCGAAGGAGATATCACCCGGAGGCCGGGATGGCACTCCTAAATAGAAATATCGGAATAATGAGGGCAAAATATTGTGTACGATATTTTAAGGAAGTCTCAAATAATATAACATACTTTAGGGTAAAATAAAAATAGGTAAGTAAAATATTTAAAACGTTTAATACATAATACACATGTATTAATACCTATATACAGATATTAGTTATAAGTGCGTAATATTATATCCACTTTTTATGTACACCCAAATTATATAAATATTACAGAAATGTTATGTAACTTAAAATATATACATTATAAGTTTATGTATTCTATATAAGGATATGTACACATTAGGCTTATCATATACAACATGTATACAAAAATAAAAACATCAAATATATATAAGAATAAACAGATGGCAGAAATAGAAGCAAAATAAAAAAGTGCAAAAAAAGGGGCTGAAATTAATTTATTTACAAAGTCCAGGGATCAGATTCGAAATAATTCTATTTATCATGCTTAAAACCAATTTCAGGACCAGATTACAATGCCTTAAAACTTTCTAGGGATTAAAAGTGTGATTTTCCCATGCGGTAAGGCATAAATAAAACACGCTAAGAGCTGGGGGACCTATTGAGTAATTTTACCCTTTGAAAGATGATTAAATCTGATTTAAGGACGAGATTGCAAAATTTTAAAAACTTCTAGGGATTGAAAATGTCATTTTACCATGGGGAAGGACTGAAAGAGAAATTTACCCCTTTATTTTTATACGCGGATCCTCTGTTCGGGTCGGGTCGCTCATCCGGGTAAAGCTTAAAATGACGTCGTTTTGGGCCTAGATTCAGACGCCCAAAACGACGTCGTTTAATGGTCCTATATATGTGTTTTTTACCCCCAAAAAATCATTTTAATCGGTTTATAAAAAAAATAGATTGGAACGCTCTCAAGGGTTCCTCTGCCGGTCAGGGTGTCGGCCAGTCACCGCCGTGGACCGCCGCCGTCATCGGCGACCGGAGACACCCAAAAATCTCAAAGGTACGTATTTTTGGATTCTAACCTCGATTCTCAAGTTAGTTTTTTTCAAAATGCTCCCCTAAACTCGTAGATCTAGGTTTTATTTGAATAGTTTTTTGTTTAATATACTGTTTTTTTTTTTGTTTGTTTGTTTCTTTTTTCTTTAAAAAATGAGAAACTAAGAGTTTTGTTACCTTTTTTTGCTCGATTAGCCTTTGTTGGACTCAAGATTCGAATGTTTTTTTATTTCCAAGTTTTCTCATCCGTAAACTGTTACAGTGGTTTCGAGTTCATATTTATACCCAGAAAAAATTTACAAGTTGCCTCTTTCTTTTTTTCTGATTTACATCTAAAATGGTCATGTTTCTTGCAGATCTGATGAACTCGTGTTGGGCGGTGGAGCAGGGTGACAGTCGGTCGAACGGTGGGGGGGGGGGAACCAATGGCATCACGTGTGGCTGCCACGGAGCAATGACGCGCCACACGTGGCCGCCACACGCGGGGAAGTTGGAGGGTTAGGGGTGGCAGGTGTAGGTTAAGTTGTAGGGTTAGGGTTTACTATTTTTTAGGGTAAATGGGTTCTGGGTTTGAACCGGGTCTGGGTTAATCCGGGTATGGGTTTGGGTTTTAATATTGGGTTTGTGGGCATTTGGGTAAGGGTTGATAAGAGTTGGGCTTTTGTAAGTGGATATGGGGATAATGGGTTTGTATTTAATTGGGTAATTGGGTTGGGTTTATTGGATTGAGGCCCGGACCAAATGGGTTACAACAACTTAAAAGAAAGAATAAAGTACACAAATGATCACTAAACTATTTTAAAAAATATAAAATGGTCATCAAACTCTCAAAAGTTACATAATAGACATTAAACTTTAATTTTTGTTACAAAATGGTCACTAAACCCTTAACTGTAGTTAAGTGGATGAGGTGACAGTTACGGAAATTTGAATAATAGCACATTTAAGCCTTCATATTTATACATTCAATTAATTTAGTCATAGCTTAACCCTCATTATTGATGTCTAAATTGATTGAGTGTGTAAATATTGAAGATTAAATGTGTTGTTATACAAATTTCTGTAACTGTCATGTCACCAACTTTACGTCAGTTAATTGTTCAATGGTCATTTTATAAAAAAATTAAAATTTAATACTCATTATGTAACTTTTAGAATTTTAGTAAATATTTTGTATTTTTTAAGATCGTTTAGTAACCATTTGTGTATTTTACCCCTTTGAGAATATGTTTATGAGTTTCATAAGCAGTGCCACAAACTATCAACATTAAACCTTGTTTGCAGCAGTGTATTTTTTTCTTTTTTGAACTAAACAACATTGTATTTTTAATTGTTAGCCTTTCAAGTATTGTCATGCAATCAATAATAATGTGCTTAGGCACATATAGACGAAACCAAAACAACCTATGCTAAGAAAAATTTCCATTTTATTTTTTAATAATATAACTGACAACATATTGTAGTTTAGGACGTTCATGGTCGATTAATCATATCATTTAACCTAAACCATCAATAATTGTTATAGAGGTTATTAAATTTTGCTAACCGTAACCTAATCATTAAAAAACGATTAACTGTTAGTTTTTTTAATGGTACAGTTACAGGTTAACATGTAATCCATTCCAAATATTTTTTGCATGTTCACTACTTCTTTTGAAAATAATAAAATTATCACTCTGATAAATATTATATTAAAATTTTAAGAAAAAATAATATTTAAATAGAGACATTTTATTTTTCTTTAAAAAATATATGTATAAATAATTTAATAACAATTAACTTATAAGTTAACCATTAACTATTATTTTTAATGGTTCAGTTAACTAAAATCGTTTAATCTTAATAATCAAATTAATAGACTTATAAAATTAAATTATATCAATTAACGACGATTTATTATACATACCCCTAATTGCAACAGTCTAGCGGCTTTTATTTTGGATTTTCTCGTAATTTAATAGATTTGGTTAAACTAATTTATCACCCCCAACTATAATCTAATTTTTTTTTTAAATATTAACACAAGTTTTATATTAACACAGCCTAATGATTACTACCCAATGTTAGATCGATCATTTTGGATTGTAAATAATTCCAATAATATTGTGCAGTAGCGTGTCTGAACCTACTTTAAACTTTAAAATGTTTTAAATATAATTTTTAAAAAACTGAGATTTAATAGTATTTAAAAATAAAAAATAAAAAGGCTTCTCGAAATATTTTTAGAAAATAATTTTTATGACAATTTTAAAAATTTTGTATGAATCGAAAAAAATTAAATAAGGGGCCAAATGTTTAATTTTAAATTTTAGATCCTTTGAGTCCCGTCTCTAATATTGTGTATGAAAAAAAAGGTGAAATACTTATCCTAGCATAAAATTAAGGTGAATATTTAAATCTTTAAAATGTTGCATGCATGTTCTGATTTCTTCAGGCTTAATTTGAGTGAATAATTTTGTGGTGATTAAAATTTACGGTGGAAGTGATATGAATCGGTGGTTATTGTAACTATAAGGTTGAATATTATAAAATCATCATTATGTGGATAGGATCCAGTTTATAAAATGTAGGAGTCTATAACTCTTATATATTTTTTATGATCGTTGGACGGGCAGAATAGAAGGTTGAGATTAACACTAAATTATGTGAAGATATTCACTTAAAAAAGAAAAGTAAGGAGTTAATCTCAGTCATCCGTTTCACTCATCCAACGAGCCAAAATATGTAAAATATAAATTTTACATGTAATACAAAAATAATACTCCCTTTGTCCCACGAACATTGTCCCTTATTGACTGTTTCAGGTCAACTTTTTTCAACTTTGACTTATAATTATTTAAAATTTATTATTGATAAAAATATGAACGAATATATTTTAAAAACCTCTAATAAAATAGTTTTTAAATATATATTATAAAATTTAATTATTTAAAATACTAATAAAATTATAGTCAAAGTTTAAAATTTTTATTTTTAAAAAGTCAATAAGGAACAATCTTCGTATGAGACGGAGGGATGAGTCTACCACGCTTGACGAACACCGCTGAACACCACTAACGATGAACACCGCTGGACACCATTAAATTAATTAATAAAGATTAAAATCTAAAGGACTCAACGTATAATTATAAATTATTTAAAATAAAATTTTAATTAAATTATTTATATATATATATATTTTTAATTTTTTAAATAATTGAATTAAATACCAACCTTTGTCAATTTAAAAAATAAAAAATATTAAACCTTAAACTATAAACTATAAACTATAAATCCTAAACCCTACACCCTAAACTATAAATCCTAAATCATAAACCCTAAACCCTAAATCATAAATCCTAAACCCTAGACCTTAAACTCCAAACCCTACGCTCTAGACCATAAACTAAAAACCAAAAACCATAAACCGTAAACCTTAAACTATAAACCCTAAACTCTAAATTTAATGTTTGAATTTAGGATTTAGGGTTTAGAGTTTAGGGTTTAGAGTTTTTTTATTTTTTAAATTGACTAAGGTTGATATTTGATCTAATTATTTAAAAAAAATTAAAATATAATATATATGAAAAATAATTTAATTGAAATTTTATTTTAAATAATTTATAATTATATGTTGAATCCTTGAGATTTTTAATCTTTATAAATTAATTTAATGGTGTTCAACAGTGTTTATCGTTAGTGGTATTCAGCAGTATTCGTCGAGCGTTGTAAAATTTTCCGATACGGAGTGAGTAGTTATTTTGAAATGAATTAGTGATAATAGAAAATGATGACAGAAAATGCGAGGGTCGTTTACAAAATAAAACTTAATGTATGGATAAAGATACAATCTTTAATATCGTAATATTGAATATTATACGGATGAGTATGAATTTAGGCATGTTCATATAAAATCAACATCAGTAATAGTTGAAGAGAAAATTCTCTCTTTTATTCAACATATATATCTGAAGTTAATAAAGGCTGCAATTGGGGTATACTTTTTGCATGGGAGCATGAAAAGTTAGAAAACAACGCATTTATTTCACTTACTGTTTCAGACTGCAAGAGATGGGAAGATTTGTATCAAATTCCAGAGAACGTGTAAATTACTACTAGTCTCGCAATTGCTTTTCTTGGTAAACTTTATAATAATCACATTTACATTTTCTACAATTTGGTTCACTTTATAGAAACCAGACACAAAGTCAGAAACCAAGGTAAGAAAAAACATGGTTAAATACTTGCATTCAAATTTAGAGACAAGTTCTAGTAAATTACTACTACACTAACAGATTTGATGGCATAAGTTTACCTTTCTATAATTTCGTTTATGCTTGATTAAATATTTAATAGATCCCTTCGGCCTCAAGAGCCCTCCTCCCACTATAGAAACCATTGTTAATTTTTAATTAATCTCAATTTAAGGATTTCTTATATGTTAATACGGCTCAAAGATCTTACTTAGGGAAGCTTATCTCATGTAATTTAATCCCCATACTTCAAAAAATAAGCATAAAGATTAAATTAATAACAAAATTAATCAAATATTAACGTGCATATTAAACGATGATAACATATCAGTATTTTTTTAATACTTCATATGCAGTGTCCACGAGCATAGCTTTTTTTTATCACAAGATAACAATATTCCCACGAAAACATAGGGTACACGAGCCCAGAAGGTACTTACTAACCCATACAAAGGAACGATATCCTCACGAAAGCACTAGCGTTCCCCCCACTTACACTAATGGGTTTATATGTCAAAATTTAAAATGCGTTAAAATGAATTCGCATTTCTAAAAAGATGTTAAATTAATTTAAAAATGGATTTTTGCATTTCTTTTTGTTTGAAAATTTTTTGAAATTTGAGAAATTGGTTTGAAGATTAGAATTTTGGAATTTTTGCAGGTATTTTTGAAAAGTTTTGAAAATTGTGGATTTTCGTTTTGAAAATTCAATTTTTTTGAAAAATAAAGACTGAAGTCGCCACCGGCCATTAAGGTAGGCCGAGCACTGTAAAACCATAGATTCTTTTGAAAATGAGTTCGGGAGTCGGTTACGGATGGAGAAGGCTTAACATCCCTACACCGCCCAAAGATTGGTATCTAGTCAAATACAATTTGCCTTAATTGAAAATTTGCGAGTTCAAATTTTAATTTAATTTAAGATTCGTTTAAAAATGCGAGTAAATTTTAAAAGCCCCGTTATTCAAGAATAAACGAAAGAACCACCACCACTTCGTGTGGTACTGGCCATGTTTACTATCGAATAAAAGGGCATCGCATTAACAGTTAATATATTCGAATGCAACAAAATAAATCAAAGCAAATATATGTACGAAATAAGAGCATAAATAAAGGTGGAAGTAATAAAAAATTCGGAAAAAGGACCGGATCGAACAAGATAAAAAGGCATAAAATAAAGAGCGAAAATTAAATACGATAGTTTAAATTGAGAAAAATAAATGTGAGAAATTAAAATGGCGGGAATTAAAGCTACATTAAACGGGCCATAAATAATACGGGTCATTCTCCGTTGCGGGTCACCATAAAGCCGATTCGAACATAAAATTAAATATCACTATAATATATAATATAACATATAATATAATATAATTCTATAATATATATACTATGTAACTTATATATATGTAACATAAAAGATAATATATATTATAATATAGGTATATATAATATCAAATATATATAATATAAAGTATAGTAATATATATATATATATATATAAGAAGGGATCGAAATGCAAAAAACAAAAAATATGGGGGTAGAATCGAAAGAAACAAAATATAAGAAGGCAAAATTAAAGGAGAAAACGAAAATGAGGGACTAAATCCGGGATTAAGCCATCGAAATCAGATCGGCAAACTTAAAACCTAACCCCAAAAAAGCTCTTTTCACCTTAAAACCAAATATGACCTTCCTTTCCCGAAATAACCCCTCGAATCGTTAGAAAACTCTAAAATTCGAGACCAAAACACCAAACAAAACAAATTCCTTAGCCCCTCAATTGTTAGAAAACTCTAAAAAATGCAAAAATATTATAAAATTATCATTATGTGGATAGGATCCAGTTTATACAGTGTAGGAATCCATAACTTTTATATATATTTTTTGGATCGTTGGACGGGCAAAATGAAAGGTTGAGATTAACACTGAGTTATGTGAAGATTATCACTTAAAAAAAGTAAGGAGTTAATCTCAGTTATCCGTTTTACTCATTCAACGATCAAAAAAATATGTAAAATATGAATTTTACATGTAATACAAAAGTAATACTCCCTCTGTCCTACGAAGATTGTCCCTTATTGACTTTTTTGGGTCAATTTTTTTTAACTTTAACTTATAATTATTTAAAATTTATTATTGATAAAAATATGAAAGAATATATTCTAAAAACCTCTAATAAAGTAGGTTTTAAATATATATATCTTATAAAATTTAATTATTTAAAATACTAATATAATTATAGTCAAATTTAATTTTTTTTTACTTTTAAAAAATCAATAAGGGACAATCTTCGTGTGAGACGAAGAGAATAATGATTTTGTAATGAATTAGTGATCATAGAAAATGATGGCCGAAAATGTGAGGGTCGTTTACAAAATAAAACTTAATGTATGGATAAAGATGCAATCTTTAATATCGTAATATTGAATATTATACGGATGAGTATGAATTTAGGCATGTTCATATAAAATCAACATCAGTAATAGTTGAAGAGAAAATTCTCTCTTTTATTCAACGTATATATCTGAAGTTAATCAAGGCTGCAATTGTGGTGTACTTTTTGCATGGGAGAAAATTCTCACAACATGAAAAGTCTGAAAACAAAGCATACTGTTTCAGACATTGGTGGATAACTTGGATCGGTTCAATTGATTGTGCTGTAAGAAATGGAAGATTTGTATCAAATTCCAGAGAAGACCAAGGTGAAATGCTTTATATCAGCTAACTGCTCTGCTCCCTTTCAAAGTTACCAATAAAGTCCCACATACCAGGCTGGATAATCCCTTAAGTTATGATTTTGTATTGTTCTTTGTTTTTATTATTTCAAGAAAAAAAAAGTATTATTCTTTGTTTTTACCAAATATGGGCGGCCCATGAATGCCACTAGTCTCGCAATTGCTTTTCTTGTTAAACTTTATAATAATCACATTTACATTTTCTACAATTTGGTTCACTTTATAGAAACCAGACACAAAGTCAGAAACCAAAGTAAGAAAAACCATGGTTAAATACTTACATTCAAATTTAGAGACAAGTTCTAGTAAATTACTACTACACTAACAGATTTGATGGCACAAGTTTACCTTTCTATAATTTCGTTTATGCTTGATTAAATATTTAATAAATCCCTTTAGCCTCAAGAGCCCTCCTCCCACTATAGAAACCATTTGTTAATTTTTAATTAATCTAAATTTAAGGATTTCTTATATGTTAATACGGCTCAAAGATCGTACTTAGGGAAGCTTATCTCATGTAATTTAATCCCCATACTTCAAAAAATAAGAATAAAGATTAAATTAATAACAAAATTAATCAAATATTAACGTGCATATTAAACGATTATAACATTTCGTCAACATATCAGTATTTTTTTAATACTTCATATGCAGTGTCCATGAGCATAATTTTTTTATCATAGTTAAGATAACGAAAAGTCGAAAACTACTCGGTGAAATATTAGACAGCTGACTTTCCCTGGTCCAATTGTGCGTGTAATCCAGAACATAGCATATGAAGAAACTTACAACACATCGGAGATGCTTTGTTTTTCTTTTTCTCTATAAATTGTTGAATTGTATGACCCAACGACAAGATACAAGACAATTCAGGGGCGAACTGACAACACATCGGAGAGAGCAAAAATGGGTTTGCTGAAGCTAAGTTTTCTAGGGGTTTTATTATTTCTATGCACTTTTCTCCTTTGCAGTGCTGCTGATGTGCATCACTATGAATTCTTTGTGAGTCCCTTTCTTTTCTTCGCTTACATATTCTTAAAAAAAGAAGACGGAAATAAAAGGTTTTAAATTATTGCAGGTGCGAGAGGCTAACTTTACGAAGTTATGCAACACGACCACATTGCTGGTCGTAAACGACAGTTATCCTGGACCCGAGATTCGAGTTCACAGAGGTGATACTGTTTTTGTTAATGTTCATAATCAAGGAAGTTATAATTTCACCATTCACTGGTAATAAACTTTTTTTTTTTTTTTACTTTTTCCCAATGAATCGGAACTATAAAAAAGTGATTGAATAAATAACTTAATCGTGTTGTTGCAGGCATGGTGTGAAGCAACCAAGAAATCCGTGGTCTGATGGTCCCGAGTACATAACTCAATGCCCGATTCGACCGGGAACCAATTTCACATACGAGGTCATACTATGGGATGAAATAGGAACACTATGGTGGCATGCTCACAGTGACTGGACTCGTGGTTCCATCCAGGGAGCCTTTATCATTTTACCAGCCGAGAATGAGACTTATCCGTTTCCCGCGCCGGATGCCGATCAAACAATCATGCTTCGTGAGCATACCATTCTGCTTTTCGCTTCGTTTTGTTTATGAATCCTTATTTGATTTCTTTAATTTGTATCGACAGAATCATGGTACATTAATGGAGACTATTTGCGACTTATTAATGATGCACTTGAATCGGGTACCTCTCCTGGCGATCCAGACGCTTATGCTATCAATGGACATTTAGGTGACACGTACGGATGCGCCAACGGTATGTTCTAGCATTCCTGTATCCGGATCGAGTTATCAAACTTCGAATCAGTTGTTTTCAACGTGAACTGAACTCTTTCAAGTTGTTACAGTAAAATTACTAACAGTTTGTCAATCGGCTGTTGCAGATACACTATTCCGTATGCAAGTTGATTTCGGGAATACATACCTTCTCCGCATAATTAATGCTGCAATGAATGAACCGAAATTCTTCGCCATCACGAATCACACTCTCACACTCGTCGCTCAAGATGCGTCCTATGTTCAGCGGTTTACGACCGACTTTATAATGATCGACCCCGGACAAACCATGGATGTTTTGGTCTCTGCCAACCAAAACGCCGGTCAATATTACATGGCTACCAGGCCTTACTCTGACAGCGCTAATCCACCTGTTGACAACATTACTACTGGAGTTTTTGAATATACAAACAGTGCGGGTGGATTGAATGCTTCCTTGATAACACTGCCGGCAATGACCGATTCGGCTGCTACAAATAGCTTCCTCAGCCGAATTAGGAACGCGAATGTCACCCAGAATCCGCCATTGAATGTGCCAGCGGATTCGGATATCAATAGACGTGCGTACATTGCAATCGCCACAAACTTGTTGCCTTGCAACAACTCACAGTGTGCTGTAAGAGAAAGATTTGCTGCAAGTTTGAACAACGTCAGCTTTGTTTTCCCGCGTATTGACATTCTCCAGGCATACTACAACATGTATGTATGCATATATAGATATAGTAACTTTTTTTTTCATTAACTGTAGATAATTCTTATATGAGTTGTTCCTAATAATCCAGGAGCATCAGTGGTGTGTACACCGAAGATTTTCCCCTGAATCCACCAGAATTCTATAATTTCACTGGGGAATTGGCTAGTTCGAGTAGGCTAGCTGAAACGGGGACGAGGGTTGTTATGCTAAATTATGGCGATGGAGTTGAGATCGTGTTGCAAGCAACCGAGATGGGTGGCGGTGGAAGTCACCCAATCCATTTGCATGGTTTCAGCTTTTATTGGGTGGGAACTGGTACTGGAAATTTCAACAATCAGACTGACCCAAGCACCTATAACCTGGTTGATCCACCACTCATTAACACTATCCACGTTCCTCGTAGAGGATGGGTTGCCGTCAGATTTTTCGCAACCAATCCCGGTAAGTTTTCATTCAGAAAAGCCACCTTTCTTGTAATCAAAGTTATTAGGAACTAATTTGACATGGATGAATCGTCAGGGGTATGGTTTATGCATTGCCATTTCGAAAGGCATAGTAGCTGGGGAATGGACACTGTTTTCATCGTCAGGAACGGAACCACCACCGAAACAAGCATCCTCCCACCGCCGCCCGGCATGCCTCTTTGTACCTAGAAGTACAAAGCATGGGATAAGTTGATTTTCCATGATTCGTGGACCTACAGTTTTAATAAACGAATTTATTTGTGATTTTGCAAATAAGATATTGTAATAATATTTAATTTTAAGAATAATTGTTTAGTTAATATTATTGCTTTCAATCAATAATGATATAGATGCACATAAAATTGTCACGTGGTACAAACACAAATAATACTAAAAAAGTGACGCAAAGTAATGATATTTAATTCGGAATGGAAGCAAAATAACAGTTAAATTAGGTGTATGTATCTAAACACTATCAAACAAAAACAAGAAACAACAAATTCAATAAATCACCTAAAACCATACTGTTCTTTTCAAAAAAAAAAAATCACTTAAAACAAACCTAAGACCAGACTGATACAATTCAAAAGACGAACACAGCAAGATACAAAAAAAAAAAACCAGAGCCAGAGGCTCTGATAGCCAAACCAGATACAGAAACAACAAATCCCTACAGACACCAAGCTTTCGCCAATGAGAGTTGGATTTCGCAATTATGCCTGCTTACCGATCCAATTAGTTTCCAATATCGCCACAAACGACGGTTTGCTTGAATCTGAAATCCCGAAGATACAATACCTATATGAAAATCCCAAAGCTAACCAGTATGAAAATTCTGACAGTATAAAATCAAAGGCATAAAGTCAAAAAATGACTCAACCTTTGATTGAATATTCACTTTGGCCTATTTTTTTTTTTTAGAGAAACTCAACCCTCAACGTTTTTTTATATTTTGGATCAAAATAGTCCTTCTGCAAATGAAAACTGTCAGTCAACTGACGATAAATGACATGAAAAATCTGTAAGGCAGTGCACGCTGACATAAAATATCATATAGACAAATGTGTTGACTTGAAAAAACGTTATATCAGTCAAAAATAATTTTATAAAATTATATAAAATGTAAAATAATTTTTTCTACTGACTTATCATTCTGTCAAGTCATTTCAAATTGTTTACATCAATTTTCTAACAATTTTCATCCGTAGAGGGCCTATTTTAACCCAAAATAAAACTTTGAGAGTTTAATTGCTCCAAAAAAATAAAGACTAAAGCGGACTATTTTTTTAACAAGAAATATAAGTCTCGTTAAAAAACTCTCATAACCGAATTTTGATGACATCAAAACCCGATCAGCAAAAGAGGAAAAGACTGCCCCTAATTTTATTAAAACTGAAAATGAACAAAGTCTTGCACATGGATGATACACCCACCACACTTTATGCCAGTGACAAAGTCCTGGCCAAACACTAGGCTATAAAGCCAAATAACACCCGTACAAAACTCATAAAAGCTAAAGCAACCTACCAACAATTTCGGCTTACACTTAAAAGCTCAAACTACCAGCCCACAATATCATAACACAGTAACTCAGTCTGCAAACCATAACAGTGGATTCGAACAGGATATACCATCTTCCGCTAATCTATCAGCGTACAAATTAACCTCATGGTGTACAAACGTAAATTTCTAGGATAAATCCCTACTTAATTGTCTGCACAGCTAAATATCTTTTGCAAATACTGCTGGAATAGAAACTTGATTATTAATCCATTCTATAACCAATTGACAGTTAGATTCGATAATAAGAGATTGCGAAACTTCCCATTTAGAGCTGAGGAAAATCTGACAAACTTCTTTTACCACTAAAATTTCAGGACCGGATCAAGCGTACCCACATATTTAGAGAAGCAACATAGACAAATCTCGATACGATTAAAAAGGGAGCCTCCTATACCTGCAACTCAAAAACTACCACGAATCGTATCATCGGTGTTGAATTTCAGCCACCCTCGTGAAGGAGGACACCATTTTTGAATGGAATGGGGAACCCTCACTTCCTTAATGGAATCCTAGCGTAAGGGCAAAGGGCAAATTGAGAAGCTGAAAGAAAATGTAGTGGCCACTTCGCATGACATCACCAATCAATTCTAAGCAAAATTGTGTTGTAATGCTGATTCTCATCGCAGATAAAATTGTTAAAAATCATATTATTCTTAAATAGCCATATGGACCACGCAATAGTAAATTTGAAGACTGATTATTAAGGAGTAAGCTGGATCAATATAGCAGCAACTTGTTCGGAGGCGAAGGCATAGTAAAGCTAATGTTCCAACACGCACACTATCATTGCCAAATACGCCAAAAAACAGGAGAATAGCAGAATAAGTGTTCTACTGACTCAATTTCAATGCGACAAAACACACACAGCAAAGGATCTATCCACTTGAAATTTCTTTTTGCCAACTCTATCTTGGTAGGAAGTCTTCCATGGATTAGTTTCTAAAAAAAATTCACTTTTGGAGGCGAAAGACCAGACCAAACTAGCTTCCATATAGCATCAGTCGATACTCTTTCAAGGCTGCAAGTAGTACCAAAAAAAATTAAACGAGAACCAACCATTAGAATCACCTGCCCATCTGATAGAGTCTTACTGCTCTCTAGAGATTACATGCTTATTAATGATAGCCATGAAACTATCCAGAATAGGAGTCTCCCAAGCAAAGAGGCCTCGCCGCAGAGATACATTCCAATGCCATTGATCAACCCAAAAATCGATAAGCGAGCCATTACCTAGCATCAATCTCAAATTTGATGAGAGCATATCATAGTTGTTCGAGGCTACTTGGCAAATATTTCTCCAAATCCAAGATGAGTTGCGCGAAGGATGCAAATTAGGGAAAATGACAGAGGGATCATCTTCGTATTTCGCAGCGATAACGATAACCTTCCTCCATAAGCTATCAGGCTCACTACCGAAGCGTCAAACCCATTTAAAGAGAAGACCATTATTTTTTAATTTTGGGTGAATGATACTAAGCCCCAATCAGATTTTGGTGAACAGACAACACCCCACTTCAACCAGTGTATTCCTCTAGAATCTGAAGTTTCCCAAAGAAATCTCGTCATCATTTTAGACAACTTATCGGTAATAGAGGCTGGCATCTTAAACAACGACATAAAGTAAACTGACAGATTCGACATCACCGATTTTATCAACGTGACTCTACCAGTAATAGATCGTAGTTTTGATTTCCATCCAGCTAACCGCTTGCTAAACAGACCTATAACGGGATCCCAAATGGATATAGAATTTCTCGGAACGCTCAAAGGAATGCCCAAATATTTCATGGGAAAATTGTCGCGAGAGCAAGCAATTCCATCAGCCAAGAGAGTTAAAATTGACTCATTAATGTTGACACCAAATAGTTTGGTCTTCTTCATATTCAGATCTAAACCAGAACATAATTCAAACATCCGTAAGACCCTTTTATTAATGTTTTTAAGCTGCCCTTCACTAGCTCCGAAAAAAATGATCAAGTCGTTTGCGAATTGGAGATGAGATGCAACTAAACCTTATTTCCAATATTTATACCAAAGAAGAGACCACAACTTGCAGCTTTAGATAAGAGAGAGCTAAGGGCTTCACCCATGATATTAAAGAGTAGGGGGATAAGGGACACCCTTGCCGTAAGCCTCTAGAAATTTTAAACAAGTTTGATGGGGAACCATTAACCAGTACTGAAATAGAAAAGCGGGTGAGATGCAAAGCCGGATCCATTTACACCATTTTTTTTTACCAAAATCCATTTTTGACATGATCAAATTTAAGAAGTTCCAATCTACGGTGTCATAAGCTTTTATGATATTCGCTTTGAGCATAATACCTTCATTCTTGGATTTTCTGATGTGATCAACGATTTCATTTACAATGAGCGAATAGTCTAGAATCTGTTTGCCTTTAGAAAATACGAACTGAGTCTTCCCAACAACTTTATTAATGCAACTAGCAAGCCTCCTGGCTAGAACCTTAGCAAGGATCTTATAAGCACTGCTGACAAGGCTAATGGGTCTCAAGTCTTCACAAACCAAAGGAACCATAACTTTAGGGATTAGAGATATGAATGAATGATTTACCAAAATGTTTGTAAATTTTCCATTATGGAAATCAACAAATAATACCATCAGGTCGTTCTTCAAAACATCCCAGTACTTCTTGAAGAACTCTATGTTAAAACCATCTGGCCCGGGAGCTCGAGACCCCTCCATAGATTTTACTGCCAACCAGACCTCTAATTCGATGAAAGGCCTTTCCAAGTCAGACGAGGATTGTAAACTAATCTACTTCAGTTGACAATTAAAATTTTTAAGCCTGAAAGTAGAACCCGAATTGTACAGATTCTTGAAGTGAGACTCAAAAGCCTTACGGATATCGTTAGTATCTGTTAAAAAGGTATTTCCAACTCTAAGTGATGATATAAAATTCTTGCGAGATCTGTGGGAGGCAACTTGATGAAAATATTTCGTGTTTTTATCTCTCGGAACAAACTATTTTAACCGAGACAATTGAAGCCAATTTTGTTTCTCCTTTCTGTATAGATCCCATAGTTTAGATCTAAGAGATTTAATTTCAGCGTGCAGGATTCAGCAAGAACTCATCTTCAAGACTTTTAATTTTCTGCTCAACGCCAAGGATAGAATCTATCACCGGCTTTCTAGATGCAGACAAAACTTTAGAACTTCTTTTCACCTCTCTCAGAAGCTTGCAAATACCAGCACCCGTTGTAGAAGAATAGGCAGAATTGACCACCTCCGCATAAGAAGAATCCTCCGCCCAAGAACTAAACTATTTGAAAGGGAGAAGAGCCGATGGGGCAACCACTTGCTGAAGCGATATTGGATTATGATCCGACAGACTTCTAGGTAGAGCAACCTGACATAGATTTGAAATGTTCACAAGTTTAGTCGACATCAAGAAACGGTCAAGGCAGCTCGCTACAGGCTTTTCATGAAAGTTTCTCCATGTGAACTGGCTATTTTTTAAAGGTAAATCAATTAGGCAGAGATAGTTAATGAAGTCGTTGAAAGCTTGTGAAGCTCTAGCATTGAAATACAAACCAGACTTTTCTTGAATGTCTCTAACAAAGTTGAAGTCACCTCCCAATAGCAGGGGAAGCCCGATAGTAGAAACACGATTTTGAATTTCATTGAGGTTCAGTCTCTCCATCTCCTCATTAGAGGCATAGATATTGACAACAAAATAGTCGAAATTGAGGTGAATAATGGTACCTGACAGTAAAATGAAACTCCTGATAATGACTTTGTTGGAAAGTTTAAAGAATGAAGGATCCCAAAGAGATATAACATCCCCGAGACACCAATCGAAGGAGAAAATTCCATCTGAGCATCATTGTTTCCCCATAGACTACGAACAAGGTTACCTTTTATTTTATCCAATTTTGATTCTTGAATCAGAACAAAATTAGTACCCACCTTCTTAATTAAGGATCGAACTGCCTTCCTCTTCTTCGATTTGCCCAAACCTCTTACATTCCAAGATAGAAAATTGAGTTGTACCATAATATAGAGAACATGAAACACACATGGATATAACCAGAGAAAACCAAAACTTAAACGAGTTCCCGATCCCGTGACTCTAATTCACTAAGGCTTGAGATGATGACTGACCTGAGGGTATCAAATTCCAGACCAAGGAACTCACCCGCTTCAAGTGTATTCTCTATTTCCGACCTTAGTTCATCACCCTCATCCAACGCTTTAATAGGATTTTCATTCGAGTGCCCACTAGAATCGGTATCCCTTTGGGTGGAATTATCATCATTGAAGCCCAGTATAGGAACTGAATGAAGAGAATTGTCAAACTTGGATTTTCTGCTCGAAATTCTAGGTTTGTCAATAAGATTGGGGAAATAAAGCCTCCAATTGAGTTTATCAATGCCCGCTCTTCTACCCGATGGGAACAATATTAGCAACTTTGGATCTACTAAACGTAGAGGGAGAGCCATTTAGTTCAGAAGCTTGATGCACACGAACCTCTTGGAGGCCCACCAAAGTATTATCAAAACGCTGAGTATTATGGCTTGTAGTCGGAATGAGCCGGGCTGTCAAATTTGATCGTTCACCAGACACCACCGCTTCGAGATTAAACTCCTGGTTTGACCAATTATCAGATACACAGCGATTTGATTTCGAAGCAGACGGATAAACAACATCCTACAAATTATCAGCGACATCCTTTGATCTTCATTTAGTCATTAATCACACTCTTATTCTTTTCAATTTAGTCACTATATGGTCTAATTACACACCTAATCCTTATACTTGGCCATGACTTAAATCTATGTCATTATATGTTTTATTTCTAAGTTTTAGCCAATAACTACATATTTCTATTCTCTATGATTTAGTCCCAATACTTAACAATAATCCAATAATTAACAATTTTAACTCAATATCTTATAACTCAATAATTCTATTACTCGTCGAAAGTTGATTTTTCGAACATCGAAAACCTTATTCTGACTAGACCGGTTTTCGGGGTGTTACAACTCTACCCCTTTAAGGAAAATTCATCCTCGAATTTTTCCTTAGATAAAGACAATGACAATGATAAACATGTTTAACTTAACAATGTTTGAGTTCATTATCCTTACCAGGTTCATGTTTTAAAACTTATCTTTGGGATCTTAAAGAGGAATCCAGCCTTGCTTTTCGGGTTCTTGAAGACTGAGTCGATACAAAAGCAGTAGGGAACCTATAAGGGTTCTTGGGACAATCTCTCACAAAATGGCCTGGTTTGCCATAATAGAAACACGATCCGGTTCGCTTTCGACATTCACCGGTGTGTTGTCTTTGGCAGGATACACATGTCAAAGCTTGTGTACACCCAATCGTTTCATCAATATAATGTTTATTGACATAATTCTTCCTAAGCTCTCTCAAAAAGAGGGAACAATAAATATGGTTGTTTCCCACAATTTGGAGGCTTCACCAGAAATCAATGCTATGGCACATTCTAACTTATGTTCACCAGGACAAGGAAATTGTTTAGTAAGAATCTTGACAATGTGATCTAGCCAGGATTCGGTAGCCTTGGACTAGTTGTCCTCAAAACTGGTAAATATGTAAGCCCCATACAATGACAACTTGTCGATAGGAGCTCAAAAAGGAACGAGCTCATCTTGATTCAGTGTGGTTGTCATTTGCTTAAACATGTCAGCCTTGCTTATATAGCATTCTTGCTGAGCAGTGATAGAATTTTTGGTATTTTTTTGGATCTTTTTACCTTTATCGATAAAAGGCCTAGGATAATGATTACCATCATCATTATATCCTAGGTTTCCACTAAACATCTCGATAACTAATAATAGACAATAAGATCGTGTCAGCTGCAAGTCACAGTATAATATACAATAATATAACTCCTAGATGGCATATGCAAAATGTAATCAAATAATATCAATGCAATAATCCTTAGTTTAGTCCAGAATCGACTAAACTCTAGCTCTGATACCAAAATATAACACCCCATCCTCGATCTGAAAGAAATCGAGTTCGAAGATGTTGACGATAAACAATGACGATGTATGAGCGGTGAGAATTTTGAAAATTTTTATAATTTTCAATGAGACAATGCAGTATAACTATATAAATAAAATTACTATACGGTCATTAATGCAAAAGATTCATTTCATAATAAATGACAATAGTGAGAGGATCAATTTACAATATTCTTAAAATTTGGGGACTAATTTGTAAATTAATACTCTTAATATTATTTAATATAATTAAGGGTACTAACATGTCATTCACAACAATATTGGGTCAGGGGTCCTGTTCCATGTCAATTGAACAATACTAGCTAGCTCGATTTATCTTAATCATACTTTAAGGACTAAAATGTAAAGTCTATAATTTACTAGCTCTTTCTTGTAAATCAATGTACCACTATGAAATGCGATAATCATTTATCCAATATGCCCAATTTCATATCGTTTAGCGTTTATTCAAGAGCCTAATTTGCCTTACCAATATTAGTGACTAAACTGTAAGCTTTTAAACTTGTCCTTAGGCATTAACTGAATTACCTGAATCGGTACTGGTACTTAATAGGCCGTATCGATACACCTTTATAATATTTTAATCCAATATTCAATATAAGGATCGGTAGAGACCACACTGTACCGATACGATGTCTCACGGTGTTAGGGACCGATACGGGCTTATCACGTATCAATACCCCGTTCAATGCATAAATTCTAGAAACCATTTATCATACCGATACTCCACAACCCGTACCGGTATACTGCTACAAAAAATTTAGTAATGAAGATCCGTACCGATACGCCTTTGAGCGATTCAATACCTAGTGTTAACCTGATTAAATTATGCATGCTCGTACGATATGCAATTACCCGTATCGATATGTCAGGACCTTTAATGATAGATTGTGTCTAGTTTTTTTATTCATTTTAGGCACCTAAACCATGTTCAATGTCTATAAAATTTTCCCACAATATTTTTGCATATCTAACGTGTTGTATGCCAAATTTCTTGGCAAAACGAATCCATTTACTATGCTTTACAATATAGGTGCCAGATATGCCATGTCCACCAAAAACCAATATCATCATAAGTTCATTAGTAACTCATCAGTCTTGTTTTAGTCACATGCTATGGTTATGCGTGTATTTACAATTTCATTAGCATAATTCATGTATTTCACATCATATTTATACATCTATGATCAAGCAAATGCAAGCCTCGTGCCAATGGCATATTCATTAACATAATATCCTTTATTTCATCTATTAAGTTCATGTAGTTAACAAATGCACATTATCTTCATAATAAAACATGTCATACTTTAAGGTCATAAAACACACATAACCAAGACATAAGGTATTCAATATACATTCATGCCAAATGTCGCCATTCTAGGAGTTATAAGGAAAGAGACTTTACTAATAGGCTTGAGAGTGTGACTTGTAACCTCCAACCACGATCAATCCCTTTAAGTCTTTTAACCTAAAATATGTATGGAAATAAATGTATCAGGCATACTTTACCTAGTCAGGTAGTGACCCAATAATGTCATGATGACAATGATAATAGATTCCACGAGAACAATGCAATCAATGATTATGGTGGCCTAAATGAATACATGTCAACACATGAACAATGCTTAATGTCATAAAATTATTTCCATGTCTCGCTCTTGTCTATTCATACAATAGTCTTGCCAACAGTTTTACTTGTCTTTTAACATTGTTCGCCTTTGATCACGTTTGGACATCAGTAATAATGGTCTGTGTTTAAGCAAGCTCAAAGCACAAAGCAATGGCTTGTAATGAATTAATGCTTCTTCCTCCATCATCTATCATCTCCCCCTAACCTCCATCATTGCCAATACAATGTAGGGTCATTACCCTTGAGCCGTAGCTCATGGACCATAGTCCCAATATACCATATACCATGTCAAGTGTCCAAGGGCTTCTATTTCAAAGCAACTTGCACATCTTATGTTTTAGCAATAGCAAAGCGTTCTTATAAGAGAGTTGAGCCTTGGCTCTAATAGTCTTTGTCAATACAATAGCCTTGCCAATATAACATCTTTGTCAATACAGTGATCTTATCAATACAAAGCTTTCATCAATGCAGTGCACTAGTCAATGCTATGAACTTGCCGATGCAATGAACTTGTCAATGCAACATGATACAAGGCAACACAAAAGAATTTACCAATGATTTTCAATGATATAAATATTGCCACCAAATGCACTATGTGAGTCAATGAACAATTCCATGATAACTATACAATAAACTATAGAAGTCAATATAATAAGGACGACACCTAGCCATCCAAACCATTAACTACACTCACAAAACTTTTCAAACCTATGAATAGTCACGTATGTGGATTCCTTTATTCCTTGACTTGGACTTCTTTGAAGAGATGTATAGGTTCTTACTTTTACCTTGAATAAGATTTAAGTGGAAGAGAAATAGGAATTCTATGAAAAATCTAAGCTTTCAAAGCTTCATCAATGGAGGTGTGTGCTTACACATAAAGAGGTGCTTGCTTAATCAAGCTAAGAAAGAAGATGAAGATGAGATAGGCACTTTTTTCTTTTATTATTTTCTTTCCCCGGTGGATTCTTTCTTCACTTTTAATTCTCTTTTTCAATTAATTAAAGCTATCAAAAACATCATCATCATCATCCTTCTTCAACATTTCCATAACTATGCCACCAATTGACACATAAGCATTTTTATGACAATGGATAAATTTAACTTTTAGTCCTCCAAGAAACTTTCCTTCCTACGAAGAAAGGCCATGGTCAAATTACACTCTAAGTCTTTGTATTTCTTAACTTTTATACTACAACACTTTAACTTTGAATCTTTTCAATTTAGTCACTAATCACACTTTTATTTTTTTTCAATTTAGTCACTAGATGGTCTAATTACACACCTAGTCCTTATACTTAGCCATGACTTAAATCTATGTCATTCCATGCTTTATTTCTAAGTTTTAGCCAATAACTACATATTTCCATTCTCTACGATTTAGTCCCAATACTTAACAATGATCCAATAATTAATCAATTTTAACTCAATATCTTATAATTCAATAATTCCATTATTTTTCGAAAGTTAATTTTCTGAACATCAGTAATCCTATTCCGATTAGGCCAGTTTCGGGGTGTTACATCTCTATCAAGACTCTAGCGAAGTCAAATCCCCTGCGAAAAAGCGTATCTTCATCAATGTTGATCATGGAACCCCATTTACTGACAATAGCAGAAAAAAACTTATTATTCCAGACTTGAAGAGGAACTTCCTCCAAAGAAATCCAACATTTTCTTTTATACAAGGGCTTGTTAACATCGAACTTCTCAACAAGGGTCAAACCATTCTTTAATTGCGCTATCTTTACAGTTCCACAGCAACTCGAAATCCTTTGGCGACGAAAATCTGAGGATGCAATACAACTCAAACCATGGACACACTGTTACATTAAACCCATCTGAAGACAAAGCTTGTTGGACCAAATCCGCATTATACATATTCCTGATTTTGGCTACCATACATAGCTTTAACCAATCCTTATCCTTCCCGGCCACCAGATGGTCAACTGAAAACACAGAACAATCTGATATAGAAATTGCAGGCTCTTCTTCTACCTCGGGATTCGAGACCTTAAGATTAGGGATCGAAACATTGACAAGAGGCAAAGAGCCAATGTAACGAACTGGACCAGAACTAGCGCCACCCAAATCTATCTGTTCTTCACCCGAGAGCGGTCGTGAAGGCATCTTGTCCAGTAATACTTATAGAATCTATTGTCTCTCAAATTAGAGGGTTTTTTAACAACTGTCCGAGCTGTAGCTTCTTTAATAGACACATGAGGGGGAGCGCTGGCTATTCTGACTTCAAAAACCCTAATCAAAAACCATCATCACCCTGTTGTTACCTTTATCAATGGTTGTCTTGGCTCCACAAATGTCGGAAAACCTAACATAAGCAAACGTAGTTCTTTTCCTCATTCTTTTCAGATTCTGGTAAGCTATATAAACATCCACTACTGACTACACGGCATTGGCATTGAAAGCTTCCGCTAATGTCTTAGGGTGAATCCTCTTACTAACATTGTCGACAAAGATTGATACGCCTGATCTGAAATGACGGACGGACTCGCTCCTCACCTTGCCTCCATGAAGATTGGATGAGAAACCTCGCATCCCGGCCCGGCGTGTTCTGGTTGACACCAGCTACCTTCCAACCCAAACCACTACCTGACGCTCCAGCTCTTTTCGCCTGACGCTCCATCTGCTGGATAATGGACATAAAGAAAATTCAAAAGAATGAGGAAACCATAAAAACAGCTCACCTAAATGACTATTAAGTCAAACATTAATGGTATTTTTTTTTAACTCTATGCCAAAATCAAAACACTCAAATCTTTTGACCAATACAAAAGAAAACAAAAATCAACTCAATCAAATCACGAATGAAAGAGTAGATAAAACTGTTTAATCTAATAAAAATAAGGTTTCTCCCAATTTTTTCTCGTTAATTTCATGAAGCCGCTGCCATCTCTTTTCAATTTTGATTTTTAATAACTGAAAACCAATCGAGATATCCATTTAAACTGATACTCCAACTGAAAAATCAACTGAACCCTTAAACTATTTGCAACAGAACCGTTAATTTAGAGCTTATTTGATCTATTTCGAGTTTTAATTAGAAAATAAAAATTGTTTGAACTCAATAAGTGGTCTCAGTGAAAAAATGGATGATGTTCATCGTAGGAGACCCGAATTCAAATTGTTTTACCTGCAAGGAATGTGCATTGTCAAACAATTAAGAACATGTATGATACTATCAGTAATTTTAAAAAAATAAAAATTGTTTAATTAAATTAAATATAAAAATATAAGTTTAATATATATTTTTGAAAGATACTTTATGCACAAGCCTTTTAATTTTAGGGTTTATGAATTTATATTATGGTTTAGGGGTTTAGGTTGTATGATTTAAAATTTTGAATTTATGATTATAGTTTAGAGTTTATCGTGTAGGGTTTAGGTTTTCGGATGTTAGAGTTAAGAAGTTGGATTTTATAATTTATAGTTTAAATATGAAAGATTGTACAAAAAAATTTACACAATTTATATCAAAATATAACCCTATATATTTTATTAAAAGTGGGTAAAAATTGTTCAAAGTAACCTGAAATCAATGCAAGCCTTACTACCACACCACCATTTTATAACATATGAATAGTAAAAGAGTCATTGTTTAGGCCAAATTCGAGGCCACACATAAGTTTTTTGAACTAAATCTAGTCTCATTTGATTTGACCCATAAAGAAATTAACCGATAAAATTTCTACCATATTTTGTTGAAACTTTATTTAATTAATTTTATCCTCGAGTAAATCAAATTGTAAGTTGGTTAAAAGAAAAAGTTCCATTTACAACATTAAGAACACCTTGTTCAAACATCAACCAGACACAACAGATTATTTACACACCTATATCCCTATTGAATCAGTTATTTCAACATCAATCTTATTAATCAAATCCTTAGCATTGGAAATTGTTTAACTAAATTAAGGAGTGGTGGTGGTATATCGTAGAATTCCAGTGGTAGAAGGCGGTGTGGGGGCGGTGGAAGGTCGAGCAGTGATGTAATAATGGCCCGGGTTTTGGTTTGCGAAGAACAGAACGTCAACCACTTGGTGCGGGGCAAGGGTTAGCGAATTTGTAAAGGAGCGTCTGCCGTATGCGCCACTTTGTCCAACAATGGTGAGGCTGTGGGATGCGATGCCGAACACCATGGTTTCATTAACAGCATTTATGAGGCGGACAAGGAAAGGGCCCTGGTAATGTACTTGATACTCAAACGCTGTATCTGCAACATTGTAAAGCAATTATCAAACGAATGTGGATATTGAGAAAAACAGTATCCCCTCTGCGAACCCGAATCTCAGGCCCTGGGAAGCTGCCGTTTGCGGTCAAGATGTTCTTCGTGCTACAAAGCTTTGTAAACTGGGATTCTTGCAACTAATTTAAACACGGATAAGAAAACAAACCCAGAATCAAAATCCAGCACCGACTGATGTTATTAACAAAACAGAAAACGGGGTGAAGGATGCAAGAAATTACTTGCAAAGAAGTCATAATGCTGGTCATCACCCCGGATAAGAGAAGGTTATTCAAAAACAAAAGCGCTGATAACCACATAATCGCTTGCTTTTGACTTTTGAGGACCCATTTTTTCTCTATGTATGTGTTCTTCACTTCTCCCCTGTACTTGTAATCTTCTGGTATTTTGATCGATTTCTTAAGTATTACTAAGACAACAACCCTTTTGGAAATGATTGAGCCAAGTTTCTGAAAGCAGCATACCCCATCAGAAATTCAGAGGTCTAAGTATTTTGAATAGAGAATTCCCAAAGTTTCCATTTGCGTGAACCGAGAGCCAAATAATAGTCAAAGTGGACAAACGTTTTTTACTTGATCCGTTATCATACGTAATTTGCCTTTGAAAATGATGGTTGATTTGGAAGCTAAGACAAACAGGGAAGGACATAGAGGTGACCGAAGGAACAGTCTCCTGTAAAATTTGAATTCATATAGTATGATTTAAAAAAAAAAATAGAATTTTTTTATATATTTTTTATTATAAATTTATTTTCGCTCCATAAAATTTTATAAGTATGTCCCCTTAAAATTTTATAGTTTCATCTCCCCTAATATAAATTTATTTTTTGTTTATTTTCTCTGTTCGCCAGAGTTTTATTAATTAATCTGGATCAATTCGTGTCGCACACTTAATTTTGGTAAGTGAGTCTTCAGTGAAGATTTTTTGTATACATAACTTAAATGATGTCAAACTGATTACCACTTGAGCCATGTATTTGAAGTCATGAGCCATTAGACTAATCATTTTGGATTCTAAATCATTCGCCCCTAATTGAAAGTGAATATCTGTCGACGAAAATCATCAAATTTGTAAGATACTTATCCTAATATTACATTTGGACTACAATTTAAAATCTATAAAAATTACAGTCACATTCTTTATACCTTTCCCCACATTGATACTTAAACCTTTGTCAGCAAAAATATGGTACACAAACTATATTTTCGTTACCCAAATCTCTTAAAAATTTCTAAACTAATTAATATTACGCATGACGCTTTTACCATGTCAATGTTAAAGTGGCGTCTCTTCTTCAAAATAATTTTTAAAATTTTAATATTAAATAAAAATTAAATTTCATTCTCTTTTAAATGCCTTTTAACTCCCTTGTATTTCTTTACATTCAAATCAAATAAACCCAAAAATCGGTGGCTGTCAGCCTTTCAGAAAGCAATAGATAAGAGTCTTTTATATACAAGAGTATGAATTTGGACATGTTTATATAAAATCAGCATATCAAATCATTATTCAATAATTAATAGTGTTGTTTGTCTCTATTTTTCTCGGTATATGGCATGCTTAATTTAGAGTGAGCACGTGTTCACCCTTGAATATGAAATTTACTCGATTAATTTTTTATTTTACTGATTATATGCACCCTAAAATATGAATTTCTTTTTGTTAGTTGTCCATTTTACTAGTTAGGCCTATCCTGAATGGTATATGTTTGGTGTTGAATGGGTTACCGAATCAGGTGTTGGGTTCTTTATTTTGTTCTGACGTTTGTCTTAAGAGTTGTATGATTTTAATCTTGTCTAAAATATTTTTTTATTTCGTGGTTTACTTGTGTTTTTGTAATCCACACTATAATGGTTTTACATTTTATTAATAAAAAATTATATTGCTAGGAAAAAAACAGGGAAAATGTTTATGTTATCAACTAATAATTATCTATTTCAGACATTGATGGCTGTCTAACTAAGTTGATTACTTCAATTGTATCTGTGCTGTAACTCATCTTCTGGAATTGTAAGAGACCAAAAAGCAATGTTTTAATTTGTTTTTCTATGCCCTGACGTACACGGCTGGCCGATAATCTCTTAAGTTATAGTTTTCCAAGAGATAACAATAATCTCTGTTGGAAATATTTTCTTTCCACTGTCGCTTGAATATGTGGTTCACTAGTTTTGCAATTCTTTTTGGACAAACCTACTTAATATGGGTCAGAACTCGACTAATCAGACAAATATAATGTCACGTCTTAAAAAGTGATAAAAGTATTAATTTTGCATTAAAAAAAGAAGTTTCCAGGTAGAAAATGGTGTCATGGTAAAATTATTTCTTACTTAAATAGAAAAATAAATTACTTTAAATGATCTGATAAAAGTTTGAGTAAATTGCACCACACGTCCCCAAATTATGACATTCATTTTAAATTAGTCTCTAAACTTTAAAGTATTTTAATTTTATCCTTAAACTGTGACCTTCATTCTAAATTTGTCCCCAAACTTTTGAGCATTCTGGTTTCATCCTTAAACTTTGACTCTCATTCTAAATTGGTCCTCAAACTTTTTGAACGTTCTAATTTCATCCCAAAATTATAAATATATGCTAATCATATCTTTTGTTAATAAAACCGTTACAAAAATTGTTAATTGTCATGAAACACTTATATGTATTATGTAATAATTTGATATGATATAAACGATAATTTGAGGATGAAATTAGAACATTCAAAACGTTTGATGATCAATTTAGAATGAGAGTTATAGTTTGACGGTGAAACTGGAATGCTCAAAAGTTTGGGGACCAATTTAGAATAAAGGTCATAGTTTGAGGATGAAATTGAAATATTTTAAAGTTTAGGGACCAATTTAAAATAAAGGTCATAGTTTGGGGATGTGTGGTGCAATTAACTCTAAAAGTTTTATAATAGCTTGTAATTTATACAGATTTTTCAATAATAATGTAATCATTGTGAACTATACATGATTGCATCATGCTGAGTACTTGAGAAAACAAAAATAACTAAATATTAGTACAAACATAGGCTATCTTGGCATTCTTTGATTGGCTATAACGTATAATCCACTAGATTTAGGATACTGTCGGAGGCATTTTTTTATTAATAAGAAGATATTGCCGCAAGCTTTATTAAAAACACCCTAAACCTAGTCAGAGACATTAATTATTATTGAAATAGCCTTACATATAATAGGTCCGACCACGGTGGGTATACTAAGAAAATAAAATTGTAGTACATATAATCAATTAAATATCAGATGCAACACGGTTTTTTAAGTTAAAAGTTTAAATAAAACAAATTAAATTGAGAGGATCATTCTATGTGATATTAGATTCATATTAGTTATATATATATATAATCTGACTTCCCATGCTTACTAGAAACATGGCGTGTGACGTGTAAACTTTTGATTGGAAAATTAAAATGCAGTTTACTTTTATATATTCCAAGTGTGGAAGTTCGGGAGCACAAGCTTTCTTTCCACTATAAATTGTTGACTTTTATGATCAAAAGATAAGAAAATCACGGGGCTAACTAAGAACACTTTAAAGATGGCAGCAGAATGGGTTTAGTGAAGCAGGGTTTAGGGTTTGTTGGGGTTTTGTTTCTAAACACTTTGCTCCTTTGCAGTGCTGATGTCCATCACTATGAATTCTTTGTGAGTGCCTTATTTTCTCTAACATTTTCTTACATGCTTTTATAAATAAGAGGCCGTAGAGTTTGTTCAGAGATCAAATTTGGGAATAACATTAATTAAATATTTAATAACAAGTCTTTTGTAATGTCATCTGTAATTTAATTGACAGTTTTTAATCTGAAACTTTGTATAAAACCTGTTTAGTTCGATAATTTATTTGTAGTCTCCATTGTACCGTAATTATGTAATATATATTACATGATCTTAAATTATTGCAGGTAAGAGAGACCAACTTTACGAAGCTGTGCAACACGACGACTCTGCTAGTCGTAAATGATAGTTATCCAGGGCCTGAAATTCGGATTCACAGAGGTGACACTGTCTTTGTTAATGTCCACAATCTAGGAAACTATAGCTTCACCGTTCACTGGTAATTGACTTTTCTTTCTTAATTGTAACTTCCCAAAAAAAGAAAATAAAATTTAAATGTGATGGCAAAAATTAATCATGTTATTGCAGGCACGGTGTGAAACAACCGAGAAATCCATGGTCAGACGGTCTCGAGTTCATAACTCAATGCCCTATTCAACCGGGAACCAACTTCACGTATGAAGTCATACAGTCATACTATCAAATGAAATAGGAACCCTATGGTGGCATGCTCACAGTGACTGGACTCGGGGTTCCGTCCAGGGAGCCTTTGTCATTTTACCAGCCGAGAATGAAACTTATCCGTTCCCCACATCGGATGCCGATCAAACAATCATGCTTCGTAAGCGTATCTTTCAACCTTTTGTTGGTGTTAGTCATACTATATAATTATGTGAGACTTAATTTGTTTTCAACTCTATATATTGACAGAATCATGGTACAATGGAGACTATAAGAAAATTATCGACCAAGCACTTGCAACCGGTACCTCTCCTCCCCAACCAGATGCTTATGCTATCAATGGACATTTAGGCCACACGTACGGATGCCCCAACGGTACGCTCTGGATTACTGAATCCGGATCGAGTTATCAACCTTCGAATCAGTTGTTTCCAACTGAATTGAACTCTTATATGTTGTTACACTAGATTACTAACATCTTGTCAATTGGCTGTTGCAGATACAATATTCTGTATGTAAGTTGATTATGAGAAGACATACCATCTTCACATAATCAATTCTGCAATGAACGAAGAGAAATTCTTCGCCATCACGAACCACACCCTCACCGTCGTTGCACAAGATGCCTCCTACGTTGAAAGGTTTACGAGTGACTATATATTGATCAGCCCCGGACAAACCATGGATGTTTTGGTCTGTGCCAACCAAAACGCCGGCCAATATTACATGGCTACTAGGCCTTTCTCTGATTCCTCCGCTGTGCCTGTTGACTTCATTACTACTGGTGTTTTTCAATATACAAACAGTGTTGGTGGGTTGAATGCTTCCTTGATAACTCTGCCGGCAAGAAACGATGCGAATGCTACTAATAGCTTTGTCAGCCGAATTAGGAACACGAATGTCACCCAGAATCCTCCGTTGAATGTGCCGGCAGATTCTGATATCAACAGACGAGTGTACATTGCAATCGCAAACAACTTGCCTTGCAACACCTCAGAGTGTATTGGAAGAGACAGACTTGCTGCAAGTTTGAACAATGTCAGCTTTGTTTTCCCACGAATTAACATTCTCCAAGCTTACTACAACCGGTACATATTGATAGCTATAGCAGTTTTGGTGTTTTCATTTCATTTCATCACTGCAGCTGATACCTAAACAAGTTATCCTAATATTCCAGGACCACTGGTGTTTTCACCGAAGATTTCCCCCTGAATCCACCAATATTCTACGATTTCACTGGAAACTTGACTCTTCTCAACCCGAGAGCTGTGGAAGGGACGAGGGCTGTTATGCTAAATTATGGCGACGCAGTTGAGATTGTGCTGCAAGCAACCGAGCTTGGTGCTGGCGGAAGTCACCCATTCCATTTGCATGGTTTCAGCTTCTATCGGGGGGGAACTGGTTCTGGAAATTTCAACAACCAGACTGACCCAAGCACCAATAACCTGGTCGATCGGCCACTCATTAACACTGTCCACGTTCCCGGTAAAGGATGGGCTGCCCTCAGATTTTTTGCGGATAATCCAGGTATGTTTTCAGAAAGCTGATCCTATGTTTTTATGTAAAAAATTAATATATTTGATTCAACATTTAGAATGATATACTGATAATGGATTAAATATAAAACACTAATTTGACATGAATGAATGATATATATTTCCAGGGGTATGGCTTATGCACTGTCATTTCGAAAGGCATACTAGCTGGGGAGTGGACACTGTGTTTATTGTGGGGAACGGAACCACCGCGGAAACAAGCATTCGCCCACCGCCGTCCGGCATGCCTCGTTGTACCTGAATTATAGGACAAGTGGATATATTATCATATGTGGATAGGAATTGTTACGGTAAGAAAAGTATCACTTGAATATTCAAACGCGTTCTCTATATGTATTATATTGCTTGTATCTTTATTAAACTTCTTTTAGGATAAGTTTAATTCTAATTATTGCTGTTACGAAGAGGGTTTAAACTCATTTTTTTTAACAAAACGAATTCAATTCAGTTTATATGACAAGAGATAAAAAAAACTGAAAAATTTAAACCAAACAACTCAAGAAGAATAAATATATATAAATATGACTATTGGCAATAAAAGATAATTGTCTTCAATACTAACATAATAATAGAGCATAATAACACGTTAACAACTATCGTTATCACAATTTTAAGACGATATATTTGGGTGATTGTAAACATTGATTTTTAGCGACATTTTCAATTGTTTCGGTGATGTTTTTAAAACGATACAAAAAATCAATTTTAGCACAAAAATCAAATAACCATCAATTAAAATTTAGCGATAAAAGGCACTTACAAAAATAAAGTTAAATCTATCCAAATATTTATCATTTTTATAAGAAAACGAGAAGACTTGTTAAATAAAAGTAAACGTAAATCTCATATTCTAAAATAAGTTTTATAGAAACGAAAAAAAAAAAAGATAAAGGAAGGAATAAAGCGAGATTGAAGAGGACGATGACTAACCTTCAAGCTACCAATCTTAACAAGCGGTTAAATCTACTAGTTCTGATTAATAAAAGAATTTAGGACGAGAGGAAAATGAGGTGTGCATAGCCTCTCATCTAAATTTAATATTTGATTTATGATCGACAATATTTTGTATATAGATTAAATATTAATTAATAGAATATATTTTTAAAATAAAAATAGGTTTAAAGGGATTCGAACTTAAGTGTAAGCACTAAATTTAAGTAATCATTGATACAAATCATATTTAAATTAAAATACGTTTGGCACACAAATTTATGGTTTTAAACTAAATTTTAATTTTTTTACCACGTTTTATTTTCACAATTAATATATACAATCATTGAATTAAATTTTTTAAACTAGTTGAATGAACAACCGTATGTAATAAGATTCAAAGGGGTTTGTTTTTTTTTTTTACTTTTGTTTTGCTTCCGTAGTTTTTTTTTTCATAAGTCTGTTTTACAGCTGCTTAACCAAGTAAACAAATAAACTTCGATCATATTGATTTGGGCAGAAAGACATTGATCTTTTTATGTTATTTATGATCACATCTAATAATATTTTTTATGTTATTTTTTAAATTGAATATTCACATCTTTCTTACATGTCAATGAGATTGATGAACCTTATTGGCTAGGACTGCGAATGATGTGGTAAGCAGGGTCCATCTAATAATTTCTCCTATGACGGATGCCAAGGTAGAGCTAAATCCGAACAAAATCTGTACCATTTTTTAGAACAAGTTTTTTTTTGTCTTTTCGATTTTTCATAATTTTGTCTTGATTAATCCGAATTAATTCGCCTCACACACTTTAATTTTGATGGGTGAATCTCCTAGCAAGAATTGTTTGTATACACAACCACAAACCTAAAATCTGTTTTATCAATACCAAACTACTTACCACTTAAATCAACCATGTTAATTTATACAACAAATTTTACTGCAGTCTAATCTAATACAAATTTATTTCCTCTCGTTGAATAGACATTGTTTGAGAGAGAAATTCCGTCTAAAATTACACCATTATCCACGGAAATTGGACTCTAGCAGTTTAATCATTTTTCACTTTAAATAATAAGATTTCTTATATTATGAGAGTTGCATGGGCTTTGAGTTTATTATCAATGATGGAAAGCCAATCCTAGTCAAATTATAGCCCCGGAGTCGTATTCTTCTAGAGTCCTGCAAACAAAGTTTTAGCCAAATGGGTTCCTTGTTCTTTTCTCCGGAATGCTTGCAACAATTTTCATACATGGAGTCAATTCTGCCCAATTCAAAACCTATATTCCGCTTTCCATTTAACAACACAATCTCAACTACTAGTTTTTTTTCCGGCTTAAGGACTTGAACTTTCGAGAGAAAATTAATTAAATCCTATTTTGTTTACACTTGATTAAGCTCTTGAATCAAAAGATTAAATCAATTAAGTCCTTTGATCAATTATAACCATTAAATATTGATAATTTTTCTTTAGATATTACTGACATATGATACACTATAATTTTATCATGTTGTATTTATAGACTTTTTTCAAAAAAAATATATTTTTTAAAATTTTATAAGTTTTTTAAGAATTTTTAGAACTTAAACTTTTTTAAATAAAATAAAAAAAATATGAAATTTTCAAGTGAAAACACTGTGACACAACGCACTGCACAAACAGATCAAAAAATCATCAAGATTTAATGGTAAAAAATGGTCAAATGACTTAATTGATTCAATTTTTTGATTGAGTGATTTAATTAATTTAATTTATTGGTTCAAAACTTAATTGGATGAAAAAAATTAAAAACTTAATTCATTTTTTAAAAAATTCAAAAACTTTTTAGACCTTAAACTATTTTCATTTCGGATATTAATATTTTTCCTTTTTAAACATGGATGCTTCGATAAATGCCTGTTCTACACTTTTGTTCTCGTCTTTAATTTAAAATTTATCATTTTATCTCCCGACAATATTGTATGCATCTTTTTCTATACTTTCGGTATAGACTTATATCGTAGATATGTGAAATATGTTGTAGCTAACCGTTTTAGGAATTGGGTGGAATTGACGTCCTCTTGTCCAGGGTTTAAATCTTGTTTCCTCTTCTTTCAAAAAACAAAATCGGGTTTCCTCTCTCAAATATATAAAGAAAATCATTAATATATATATATATATATACCTTAACTTTAGGTAACTGGTTGACCCCTAATTTTTTTTTTACTTATTTGTCTCATGAATTTGGCCCTATACACCTATTTGACAAATTTTTTTTAACAATAGCACTTAAATTTTATTAACGAAAATAATAGAAAAAACTAGAATTACAACGCACCAAAAGATAGAGAGAAAATTAGGACAATAGTCACCAAAAAACTCATACATAAAACAACAATATTAAACCTAAAGATACAAAGAAAAATGAAACATTCCCTTGAGAGTGACGTCCAACATCAAAAGAACCCAGTAACCTTCATAAAAACTCGTCGTCTCTTTCGAATGAGACGATTTACGAAATGATAAAGGAGTGGTGAGCGAACCAAACTATCTGGCAGTATGCTTCACTACATAGTTCTGATTATATCGGCAAACAACATTTTACTAAAGAGGGGATATGACTATACGTGACCACCGACAAACCAATATGAAAATAAATGCCGTGATGGTCTTTGTGCGACCACCAAAACGGCCACAAAAATATGCGAAAAATGTACCAAAAGTCATAAGGATCGTGCCACAAGAGCATAGAGAATGCCTACCACAATATGTCAAAAGAACAGAAATTCTTATTCAAAATTAAAAAAAAAAACTCAAGAAATAAAAGAAAACAGTAGATATAGTATGAAAAAAAAATAAACGCCAGCGGTCAGCAACTAACATTAAAATTAATATCGTCATCGGTTAAATAAAAAAAGAAAAAACGACACAAAACATTAAGAGAAAATCTAGGTCAGGGAAAAAGCATTAATGCTCATTGTTTTATTCCTTAGCTTTCCCCTTGAACTAGAAAAGAGAACGGCAACCAACACTTACATAAATAATCCATAAACTTAATTCTATCACAATTTTACTGATGTGTTATTTTTAGTCGATTAACGAATATGACATATATTTAAAAATGAAATTTCAATTAAAATTTTATTGATATGTAACCTCCAAGCAATCAACTTATATATATGTCTATTTTTAAAGATATGTAACATCAATTGATTGGTTAAACACGTGACATTAATTGATTGGTTGGAAGTAATGTCAATAAGTTATTAATGAATTTAAGCTTTTGATTAAGGTATGCTACAGTTTTCAAGTTTAGATATCTAAAGTCAAGTTCAGGGGTAAAATGAGTCGAAAGAAGTGCAAGGGTTAACTGTGTACCTAACGCCAAGTCCTTGTACTAACTAGGTATGTAAAGTCAAATTCTGTTTATATATTTATTTATATAATACATATAAATAATTATAAAATAAAATTATTGTCATTAATAAATTATAAATAACCAACAACCATATGATCTAGTTGGATGAGGCATTAGATCCCTTAAGCAAGGTCAAATTTTGACTTTTTGAATGAAACAAATCAGATAACAAAGATCGATTCTATAATAAATTTTTGCAATACCTAATTTAGATTAGTCAAGCAATAGTTATGATTATTGATGTTATGGTTGACAGTGACAGAGCCAGGATTAGGATTTGTGGGGAGGCAAAACATAAATGTTTGAAAGTGGAGGGATAAATTCATAAATAAACCAATTTTTTAAAAAATTATATATGGAACAAAAGTGAAAAAAATTCTTCAGGGTCTTCAACACTGATTTAATCTTAAAACTATTTATTTTCAACCATTTTACAAAACATGCGGTATTTGTATATTGTTCTTTTGCTTTAAAAAACTTGCGTTTGAATCAAAGTTCCGAAAAAAATTCTAGTCAGATGTCATTAAGGAATTTATGACTAAATTAATAGTTGTATGAAAGTCGGGTGGCCATTTGGATATTTTATCTCTGTTAATATTCAAAGCAAATTACTATTGTTTGTCCTAAAAAGTTTAGTTAATTATAACATAAAAATAAGTATGAGAGATGCCATTAATTAATAGCTTGATCCTTTGTTCGAGTGGTTAAGATGTGTGCCTGCTAAGTACATGGGTTCAACCTGCGAGAGTTCTCAGGCGTCGAAATTTATTATTTGTCCTGTTTTTTGAACACTTAAGCTGTTTGAGATGGTATTTTCAATAAATTTTTTCTAGAATAAATTTTTTAACCTATGACCAACTAATTTGAATCGTGTTTTATAGAGGCTACTTACGAGGACGACACTCTCAAAATAACTAATTGTTTGTTCTTTTTATTTTTTAATACTAAACTAAATTTAAAATTATATATTATAAGATAAATACAAATACAATAAAACAAGATAATTTTTAATAATGTATTGGCTGAATTTATCAGAAAGCAAATAAAAAAACATTTCAAGTGAAATTACAATGTAGCAGAAAACTAACAAAACAAAAGAAAATTAGAAAATGAACATCAGACCAACAAAGCACGTTCAGTGAGCTGCAATGACGGAGATAAGATGAAACAATGGAGAATCAACCTGCGAGAGTTCGAATCTCTCAGACGTCGAAATTTATTATTTGTCCTGTTTTTTGAAAACTTAAGCTATTTGAGATGGTATTTTCAATAAATTTTTTTCTATAATAAATTTTTTTAACCTATGACCGACTAATTTGGATCGTGTTTTATAGAGGCTCCTTACGAGGACGACACTCTCAAAATAACTAATTGTTTGTTCTTTTTATTTTTTAATACTAAACTAAATTTAAAATTATATATTATAAGATAAATACAAATACAATAAAACAAGATAATTTTTTAATAATGTATTGGCTGAATTTATCAGAAAGCAAATAAAAAAAATATTTCAAGCGAAATTACATGTAGCAGAAAACTAACAAAACAAAAGAAAATTAGAAAACAAAAATCAGACCAACAAAGCACGTTCAGTGAGCTGCAACGACGGAGATAAGATGAAACAATGGAGAAAGAAAGTATAAAACAAAGCATATTGTCTTTATCCACCTACACGCTTAAGAATCGAAGTAGTAGTCGTGTGCGAAACCAACAATCTTGCAAGCCGTTTCGCAAAACAGATCTGACTCATCGACAAACGAACTGCAAAAGGGGATTAAAGTACTGAAGTCCACCAACAACCGTAAATCAAAGCAAATCGTCGTGAGAAAATTATTCACGAACACAAATCTACCACAACGTACCATAAGATAGAAACCTACCACAAGATAGATAAAAATAAAAAAATATATAACATAAAATAAATAAGACTCAAATATAATAAAATAAAGGATGAAATATTAACGGTCAACAATTAAACTAAAAATAATATAGCAACAAAAAATATAATTGTATAAAGTGTAACTATTCACAAGTGAATATAAATAAATATTTATATCCAATACATCGGCGGTGAAAACTTTTAGTTTTTACAAGTGCTTTAATTTTAAGGTTTAAAGACTCAATTTAGGGTGTAGTGATTTAGAATTTAGGAGTAATGATAAAATTTTAGGAGTTAGTGTTAGGATTTAGGGTTTAGGAGTTAGGGATTAGGTTTTAAAGGTAATATGTTGAAGATTTAGTTTTTAAACTCTAAAATTAATGCGCTTGTGGAAACTAAAAGTTTCCGTCACCCGTGTATTAAACAATTATCCATAATACCAAATGATGATCGTTCAAAAAAATGATGAGCGAATAATGCACTCTAAGTACACTTGCTTATTTATTTCCTTCCCTGCATTACAAAAATAACTATCCAATAAGTGCCGAATTTTTATCCCAAGAACACTTTCTTTCTATGTTTTCCAACGAACATTATTTGCCATGGATGTCAACCAAAAATCCTAAATTGATCCGCCACTTAATGCTATCTTACGTGGTTTAAACTAATAATTCCATGAGCAGTATATCTGATTTTAATAAGGAAGTAAAAATTATCGGGATTTTAGTGTCTTTTATATTTTAATACTAAAAAATTAGATTTTGCATTTAGAGTTAGGGTTTAGAGTAATGGATGTATGGTTTATTTTTTAGAATTTAGAGTTAAAGTTTAAGATTTTATTTTTTTAAACCAAAAAGTAAGATTGAATTTTTGTTTTAACTAGAAGCCTCCTTCATTTTCAAGCTCTTTTAGCTTACTCAAGGTTTTAAAATCAAAAGCTATGATTATTAGGTATGACTCTATTACCTCCATTGTGTTCAAACCAAAATCAATATACAAATAATATACACACATCCATCTTCATTTCAAGCCTGCCTATCATCATACTTTCCTAATGACATACTTCAGTTCTAATTTTTGTTCTTTTCTGGAATTTGAATTTATGAAACTATTCTAAGAAGAAGTGATTAGATGTTGGGTCTTTTTAAGTTTATCTAATACCAATTAATTTCAAGAATGAACACAAATGGCTAAATGCTAAAGGAAAATAGTCTAAATCAAGGCCTTGAAAAATACAATACGAAATGGAGAAACCTACCCTTCTCTCCATCCTTGTTGGAGCAATCTAGCATACCCACTTCTTGGACAGACATTAAAGTCTATCAGTTTCACCAAATTCCAACTTGTCTATATAAAATCCTTAGGAAATGTATTTTGCATGTACAGGTGACAAGGGGATCATGCCAAAGCTCTGCCACCACATGAAACAAATATGATTTTTCCTAAGCAAAGCTTCCTTATCCAAATGCTTTGCTTCCTACTCTTTCATAGCCAACCTTCCTCTCTAGCAATAGATGCATATGAATTTGTAGTAAGTGATTACATTTATCCATTTGTTTCTACTTTCGTACGAGAGATGAGAGTTGTAGATGTTGAGATTCGAACTCTAAACGAAACTGCCTTTGTTTCTTACACTTGCAGGTGAAAGAAGCTTCGTACACAAGACTGTGCTGTACAAAGAAGATTTTAACTGTAAACGGACAGTTTCCGGGGCCAACTATAGATGTTCAGTATGGAGAAACAGTTTACGTCAACGTTTATAACCAAGGGAAACAAAACATCACGATTCACTGGTATATTAATTAACTGTAAATATACATACATGTATATAATATAGTTGGTAGAGAATGTTGTGGCAAATCATTGTGTTTATGTAATTCCTTAATCAGGCACGGACTTCAACAGCCGAGTTATCCGTGGTCCGATGGACCGGAATATATCACACAATGCCCTATCAAACCAGGAGGAAGATTCAGGCAAAAGCTCATATTTTCAACATAGGAAGGGACCCTATGGTGGCATGCTCACAGTGACTGGTCAAGGGCCACTGTTTATGGAGCTATGATCATCCACCCAAAGGTTGGAAGTAGGAACCATTTTCCCAAACCAGATGCGGATGTGCCCATAATATTAGGTATACATCTCGAGTCGGATCAAAATCGATTTCTTCAAAGGTTAAGAAATAGCTAATTGTACATGTTGATGATATAGGTGAATGGTGGAAAGAGGATATAACAAAGGTTCTTCAGCTGACTGCACGACACCGGAGGGGACCCCAAGATCTCCGATGCCTTTACTATCAACGGTCAGCCCGGTGATCTTTACCCTTGCTCCAAACAAGGTACTATTTCTCAAGATTAATCAAATCCAAGGTGGAAAATCATGATTGAACTGCGATTATTGCCGCAGGTACATTCAAGCTAACGGTGGAACGAGGAAAAACTTATCTACTTCGCTTGATAAATGCAGCAATGAACACCATTCTGTTCTTTGCCATAAAGAAACATAATCTCACGGTTGGGGGCGTAGATGCTACCTACACGAAGCCACTTAGCAGTGAATATGTTGCCATTGGTCCAGGACAGACGGTAGATTGCTTGTTTTCTGCCAACCAAAACCCTGACCGCTATTACATGGCTGCCAGGCCTTATTCTAGTGGTACCAATCCTCGTTTTGATAACACCACCACCACTGCAATTGTTCAATACAGAGGAAAACATACTTCTTCTTCTTCTTTGTTTCCTTCTTTGCCTTCTCTTCCGTTCTACAACGATACAAATGCGGCCCTTTCTTTTCTGGGTAGTCTCAAGAGCCTAGCTGATAAATACCATCCGATTCAAGTCCTATTAGACATCAGAAACCGGATTATTACCACGGTTTCGGTTAACACTTTCCCTTGCCAACACAATGAAACTTGCGCTGGTCCTAATGGAACTAGACTTTCTTCTACTCCAAGCTTACTATCAGCATACCAATGGGGTCTACGGAGATGATTTCCCGGACATGCCACCGTTTCTGTTCAATTTCACTGATAGATTTCTTCCCTTGGACTTGCAAACTCCGAAACGAGGAACCGAGGTGATGGTGTTGGAGTATAACACCACGGTGGAGATTGTTTTACAAGGAACGGCAGTGGTGGGAGGGATTGATCATCCGATTCATCTGCATGGCTACAACTTTTACATTGTCGGATTTGGGTTCGGGAATTTCGACATATACAAGGATCCCTTAAAGTATAACCTCAAAGATCCCCCGCTTCGAAACACGGTGAGCGTCCCCATCAATGGCTGGGCCACCGTGAGATTCAAGGCAGACAACCCTGGTAAATTGCTTGGCCATTCTCCTCCATTATCATCATCATCATAATAATAACAATACTATGAATTGATTACTAATTTGTTTATACGGTGGAATATTGTAGGAGTTTGGTTTCTCCATTGCCATTTAGACCGGCATATGACGTGGGGGATGAAGACTGTTTTCCTTGTAAAAGACGGAGAGCAGCCGCATGAGAGGTTACTGCCCCCGCCACCGGACATGCCACCCTGCTAATAATAAATCTCTGCTGAAATTTCTTCTTCTTCATTGTTGTTGTTATTTTTATTTGTGATGCTTTTTGGGCTTCAATTCAAGAATGTTGTTTGAAACTTTGGTCTTGTACACCGATAAGGTCGATTGAATTTGTTATTGATTAGGTTGGCTTTCTATAGTATCAATTCGGGTTTTGAAAAAGTTTAGAGTAATTTCAAGTTTATATCATTTGAATTATCTTAGATTTAAAAATTTTAAATTTCACAACGTCATCTTTCCATAAATGGACTCTTAAGTTATTGAACCATGCTACTATGTTGTAGTCGAACAATTCATTAAGGAGAAATTATATCATAAGTCAATTCTTATTATTACAAAAAAAAAATTGATCTACCAACAGAAAAATTCAGGCCAATTTAAAATCCGTCACAATTTATTGATGAAAATAAAATATTTCGTCACAAAATTTTGATTAGGTTATAGTTTTCGACGAAATTGTTCTTTTCGTCAAAAATTTCTTTTGATTTTAATAAAATAATAATAATTTAATTTGTGACGGAATAATAGTTTTGTCAAAAATAATTAAAAATACCAATTTAATTTGTGATAGAACAATAGTTCCGTCAGAAATAATTAAAAATACTAATTTAATTTACGATAGAACAATGGTTTCGTCGGAAACAATAAAAAATGTCAATTTAATTTATGATAAAACTATGGTTCCGTCAAAAACAATAAAAATGTCAACTTAATTCGTGATGAAACAATAATTCCATCAGAAACAAAAATAAAATACAAGAAAGCAATTACCTCACTCCACCTTTCTAATCCCCAACTACTTAATTTCTTTTTTCAATACAAACATTAATAAATCTAATTAAAATCCTATTAATTACCCAACCTCCCAATCAACGGTAAAATTAATTACCCTGTAACTCCCCTTTTAAACCTCCCATTGTGTTGTTATGCAGGCCAAGCATAAGACGAGGGAAAGGGTGAATCAGGATTGTATGTCTACTGCTGGTGCCGTGGGAAGATAAATTTGCATGCAATAGTAAGTATAAACTGTTGCCCGTTGCTTTAAACTCATTGTTTATTTTAATATATAATGGTATTTTGACAAAAAAAATTGGAAATTTTTAGTAAGTCTTGCACAAATAAATAAATAAATGATGTTTTTAATTTTTAGTAAGTCTTCCACAAAAAAATAAATAAATAAATTTTTCATGTTTTTAATTTTTTTTGTAGAACTCTAAAATTTTTCACCGAGTTTATGAGTTGATATAAATTTTAATTTTATTTTTAGAACATGGTGTTATGATTTTGTTTTTAATTTATCTGTTTTGAAGTGGTCCTAATTTTTTAAGCGTTGTGCTTTGATTTCATTAGATTTTTTCATTTTAAATAAATATTATTTTTTATATGCACAGATTATGTCTGGGAATAGAGGTAGAGGATTTCATCCAACTGCTTCATACTCACCCCTTACAGGGACTCACTCACCAATTGATGCCAGATCAGAGGTTCCTCGTGATACTGATACGAATACAGTCTCAGAGATAATTTCGGAGACAGTTCATACCACTTCTCATGATGACTCTACTTCGCAACTACTCATGTAGGTTCTACTGCGTCATAGCTAGTTCTAGTGTGGCTCCGCTCGTTGCGATACTTGACTTGTCTGGACGAGTGCAAGTCTTGTTGTACGGTCTTCTAGCTAAATAAGTATTTTTTTTACTAATTTTATTTGTAATTTATGATAATATAAATATGTATATTTTTAAATAAAAATGAATTTTAGCTTGATACGGTGGGAAATATAAATTCAACAAGCGTAATTATTACAGAAAACTAATTGGAGTGGCTATAAAACAAAATTTTCATCAAGATGACTTTAATTGGAGATCTGTACCAGAAGAGACAAAACAAATTTATTTTGATGAATTCAAAGTAAGTGTTAGTCAATTTAATTTTACAAGTTATTGTTGTTGTTATTATTATTATTATTATTATTATTATTATTATACTAATTGTGCATTTTATTGAATTTTACAGAAAATATTTTGGTGGGAGCTTGATAAATAGTCACACGTGATCAAATGTTGGAACAAAGCAATTGAGATCTCATACACTAAAGCATTACATCATTGGCATTGTACTACCAAGACAAGGCCGCCTTGTATGTCAGGGACATGGCAGTCCTACATAGATTATTGGAATTCTACAGAGCTTAAAAAACGAAGTGAACATGCAAAGAAAAATCGCGAGTGGAAGGAACAACTGGTATGTTTCTCGTAATATATACTCTTCATATGATTGATACCTTCTCAATAAATACGTTTTGAATATTGGATGATATTTGTTCTTAGGTTTCTAATTTTTACTTCAAGTGTTTGAACATTATCGAAAATTTAGAATTAAGGAATGTTGAAATTGGATCTTGACAGATTACAAAGAGGAGTAAAACCTCAAATGCTAACCCTTACTAGTACAATAAAGCAATAACTGATCTTACTAACTATTACTTATGTAAATATATAGCACTGAGACATGGATTGTTGTAAGAAATATCCTTGTTATGCTTATTTCTAATAAAACTTTGAAACTTAACATCTCTTTTTACCGATTATCTAAAAAAGGGCAAAAAAAATAGAGCAAAAGGTATAAAATATCAAAACCTTGAAGATCATGATAATCAACCGATCAATACAAAAAAAAAAACTACTATGAAATTTAGTAATAGCTAAAGTTTTACATTTAAAGAAGAAAGCAACAATTCAAAGTAAAAAATATAAATAGTAATTCAAGTTTGTGACGGAATATATGGATTCATTAAAAATTTATGACGGAATATTTAGACTCGTCACAAATTTCTAACAGATCCACGTGTTCTGTCACAAATTTTAGAGCCGCACATATTCATTCACTTTAATTTCCCGCCCTTTAAACATAAAATTTTAAACAAATTCGCTTTCTACCCCTAATTTTTCCTATTTAAACCTTTCTAAAATTATTTTTCTCCCATTTATTTTTCCTCATTTCACCCCTTCTTATATTCAGGGCAAGGGTTCCCGGTAGATTGAGAACCGAAGAAGGCCTAATGAGCTTCAACTTACCCCTCCATCTCGCAACCCCAAGTTCCTCACTGCCTCAAACAGTCTCAGCTCCAATGAGCTTCAACTTACCAACCGAAATCAACACTCAAAACCTACTGTAAGGAGTCAAAATCAGCACCCATATTCAACAATAGAAATCAAGAAGAAAGACAACTAGAAGAGAGCTCACCCTTTTCGGCCACGGTAGCTCCCGGCGACCGGAGCTTCTGATCGGCGATCCCTACGGTGAGAAGGTTGCGCGGCTAATGGGGAGTAACATACCTCAAATTCACCACGATCCGACGGTAGACGACGACGAATCGCACCTCCAAAGTCGCGTGGGTTGGGTCTCGATTTTGGGTCATTGGTGGCTATTTTAGGAGAAATCCATTCGGATAGAAAGAAATAGGGGAAGGCGAAGAGCCGTTTGGTGGTGTTGGCTTGCCGGAAAACTCGTCAGAACAGCGACGATGGCGGTGAAAAGGTGGCGACGGCGATAGTTTTTTTAGTTTTGGGAGAAGTTTAAACTTTAAGGAGGAGATTAAAAATTTAAAAGAGGGAGGAGCCGTTAATCACGAGAACCGACCTTGTTCACTTGGATTCGAAACCCAGCAACCAACTCGGGAAATTTAATTCCTGTGCGTGGCCCAAGTTAATCTTGTTAGCTCAAATCTTTATCCTTCGCTTCATATATGTTTTTCTTTTTTTTCCTTTTTACGTACATAGTTTTATACATAAATTTTTATTATTATTTTGATGCGTTTTTAAATGTAATATATATAGGTTCTCGGTAGTAAATTATATGTGCATAAGTATCCCTTTTATGGTAGTATGATATAATGCAGTTTTTTAATTTTTTGTAATGGTTCGAAAAAATTAGTTGCTATACAAGTGAATGAGTCTTATGAACTTGCATACAAATTTGTGAGGCTCGTAAGATACAAGGTTTGGAGGGAATCAAAAAAAAAAATGGGTAGAAATCTCGAGGAATTTTTTCTTTTTTTAATTTAATATTTAAATTTTTGATGGAATATATGTAATCCCAAGGAAACTAAAAAATTCATATTTTGGAGGGAATGAAAAAAAATTCGGGTAGGAATTCCGGGAAATTTCCCCTTTCTTTTTTTTAAAGTTGGGATTTAAATTTCCGACGGAATAGATGTAATCCCTTGGAAATTAAAAAAAAATGACAGAAAAAATGTAATTCGTCGGTAACATAAAATATGATATTTTATATGTATAATTTTCTGACGAATTTTAAATATCTTGTCAGTAATTTGTTTTTTCGAGAGAATAAATGTAATCCGTCGGTAACATAAAACAAGATATTTTATATATAAAATTTTTTGTCGAGTTTTAAATATTCCGTCGGTAAATTACTGATGGATTATTTTATTCCCTTGGGAATATTATTTTCGACCAGCATTTTTGTGACCCTCTTTTCCCTCGGAAATTCTATTACTAAAACTAAATTCCCTCGCAATTTTAGTCACAAAATCCCTCAAAAATCACATATTTTTTTGTAGTGCACTACGTTATTCATGAGACCAACCAATAAAAATTACACATCTCATTATTTTTTTCATGTCATATTTTTACCAAGTGAATCTTCACTTGGTAAAAATTGTTTTTAAAATTGATTTACAGTAAATATGAGTGAAGATTCACTTAGTAAAAAAATGACATGAAAAAAATAATAAAATAAATAATTTTTATTAACGGTCTCATAAATAACGTGACAGAAATAACCTATAATATAATTTTTTTCATTGAGATATCATACCAACGAATACGAGCATGGATTATCGGATCCATTCGTAAAACCCTCAATTCAAGAATGATATGCTGGTAACCGGCATTCCAAGCCCAAACTAACCCAATATATGCATCCTCCATAATCAAACAAATCCCAATAAATTTTATGAAACCTAACTGTCAAAGTCCGATATGATCTCGTAGTGCTCCACCACATCCTCCGTCCGTATTGACCTTGATCCATTTCTCATCCGGCGGTACTCAAGTACTTGGTCCAAGCGAAACAGCTGATACAATAGGAGTGACTAAACTGGCCGACTCCAAAGCACGTATTGATATAGTCAATATATGCCGGCTTTGTTCAATTACTCATCTCCTATCTTCTCTCAAGCTATCAAACACCATTTCCACAAGATGACAGTGTGAGTTATAATTTCAAAACAAAATCATATTAAATTTAAATAAAATAATTGGTCAAATTACATCTATTATGATTTTATTAAATCATAACAGGTAACAAATATTTAAAAATAAACATATATTGAACCTAAGAAATGATCCCAATGAAAAATGGATAATATCCATTCTAGGAGACTCGAGTTCAAATCGCTTTTGTCTGCACGGTGTATGTGCATTGTAAGGGTTAAGAATATATATAAATAGATACTACCTTGTAATCACTTTTAGACTATTCAAAAAAAATAAATATTATATTATTATTTTAAAAAAGAAACATATTTTATTAGACAAGTCAAGGGTTGGGCTACTCGTTCAAACTTGAAGGCCCGTCATTTTAGGAGGGTTCGGGAAAAATATTAGGTCCGAAAAATAAATATAGACAAAAAATTATGGGTCAAGCTCAGACTTTAAAATTCAAGGCCCGAGCTTGGTCGTTCTGTCTGATTTCTAAGGTTATAATATATTTTATCTTATTATTTTTATATATTATATAATATTATCACATACAATTAAATCAATGAATAAAATAGTATAAATAAATTTAATAAAAATAAAATTATAATAAATTTAGTAAATATTAAACCAAAAAGAATAAATATTTTTTAAAAATAAAAATATATATGAGCAGGTCGAAAACGAGCTTCGATCAATTATTTATTTGACAAATTTTAAGACTCATTCCGAGTCAGACCGTGCTTGGATAAGTATGAAGTATATTATCTCATCTGCAAACTTGACACGGCCCATGAGCACCTCTGCTTATCAATGAGTCTTACTTAATGCTAAGATTGAGTCCCTGTAAATTTAGAGATCATAGATTTAAGTTTTGCCTTCTTAAATTATGCATGTTTTCTCTTTAAATTTTATTTTAGGTTAAGTATCACCACATGTGAATTATATCCAGATTTATTATGATGTAGATTTGAATATATTTTTGTTATTAATTTGATCGTGTTGTTGTTATAGTTATATTTATTCATATATATTATTTATGACTGTGATTGTTCTTATAATTGTACTTGTAACTTAGAAAAATAAAATAAGACGATCCCAACAAGTGTCATAGTGGAAAAGCAGATGATGCTTATTTTAAGAGACATAGATTCAAATAGCTTTGTCTACAATGTGTATGCTCATTGTCAAAAGATTAAGAATATGTTTGAACAAATACTACCTTGTAATCACCTAGATGTTGATTATTGACTGTCAATGGAAGGGGTCTCTTTTCTTTTGCACTTTTGGTTTCTATGTTATTTTATATAAGATTTTTAGTAAATAGTCTCTATTTTCTTTTTTTATTCAGGTGTGTTGTATTTGTGATTTTTTTTTATTTAATCCATATACCGCTGATAAAAAAATATTTGTAAATTATGTGCCTGCTTGAATATTCATTTACAAATAACTTGTTATGTGTGTTTATAATTTAAGATTACCTGTAATATTTAAGCAGGTACATAATATTTTTTTAAAATTGTTAAATAATATTAAACTTCCTCAATCAAATAACATAATATTACATTTTTACAAAATGAATCAAATCGAATACGCATAATTCAGTGTCGTGCAAAGAAATCAAATATTTTAATAATTTTCATGTACCAAATCATTTCCCGAAGTTAAATTATACTTTTTTTTTTGAACAAGGGTAATTGAATAAACAAGTGATGGGTGCATTAGTAACTCTTAAGGTGAGGTTATAAGTCCAAACCTTAGGGACGATATTGTTGGGAGGAACAGCCTCACACCCTAAATATAAATAGTAAGATGTACATGCATATTATAAAAAAATATTTATTAAAAAAAGCATATATTTTACTGTATAACATAATTATCAGATTATGCGTATGTTTATTTGCCTTTGAGCTCCAAATCCAAGTTTTTTTCTTACTAATTCAACTTGATAACCAGTGGCTGGTTGTCCTCTGATTTCTTATTCAACTAAAACCAGCAGTTTAAAGTAACCTATCAAATGAATAATCACATTTGATGATTTACATCTCACAACACACACAGGCTTAAACAATTCCTCATTCAAGCAAATGATCAAACACATTATTAAGCCTCAATTTCAACTGGCTTAAAACCTTTGTCAATAGACGACTTGACCGCATCCAGAACCAACTGAGTCTTCCGGCTGATGATGGGCCACTTTTTATCAGGCTTGGCACCATTGTTCCTAATACTCAGAACCAAATCAGCAAACTCTCTCACCATGCAGGCTTCCTGAGGTAGATCGACGGCGACAGCGTGTTCACTCGGAAGCGGCGCCCATCCGGTGAAGAGTTCTTTAAAAATGGATCTCGAGGTTGTAGTATAAGAGGCCTCGTGTTCTTGGTAAGGAATGATGAAATCGGTGACATGCAGAGTTCCGTAGGTTCCGATAGCGGTGATGTCGGTGGTTAAATTTGATAGGAAAGAGCAATGGAAGGTTGCGGTTTTGCCATCCTCCCACTCTAGGGAAGCTCTGCAGTCTAGTATTATCCCTGCTTCACTGAGAACGGCGCCTCGCAAGGCTGTCACGGTTTTGGGCAGCGCGTACTCGGTTGCCCACAGGATCGACCTGACGCCGTACCACCCAGCATCGCCGAGAGCGCCGAGAGCATCGAGATCGGGTTTCATTCGAATGTTGTCTTTGAAAAATTCTGGGTATGCGTATGGGAAATATGTGAAGCAGCTGTTGATCTGATCGAAACCCAAAGTTAATATTCAGATTGTCAAATTGGGTTTACATAAATTTAATTTTGAAATTATTGGATTCCAGCTTTAATTTGGACAGGCAGAGTTTTTTTCCGGGTAAACCCGGTGAGAATAAACTTACAGTTTTAAGCTCACCGAACAGTTCCTTATCTTCCAAGAACTGCTTCATTTTATGGGTCCTGGGATGATGCACCCAAAAGGTTCCGTCCATAATCTGAACCCCGTTTTCCTCGCAAGCCTTTACAATTTCATCGAACTCACCGGCGTTCAAGGCCACCGGCTTCTCCGTTAGCAGATGCTTCTTTTTCTGAGCCGTCAACACAGCCCACTTGAGGTGGAGGGAGGTGGGCAAGGGCATATAAACGGCGTCGATGTCGGGGTCGTCTAAAAGGGACTCGTAGGAGCCGTAGATCTTGGTTTCGGGTGGGAACCCGTTGGCCCTGGCGAAATCGGCGGCTTTGTCGATGGATCGGCTGGAGACGGCGGAGAGGGTGGCGTTTGGAGCAAGTAGGATGGCTCGGGAGACTTTGCTGGCTATGAAGGCGCAGCCCATGATGCCGAATCGGACTGGAGTGTCGGACATTGATAATTGTGGTGCGGTGCTTGGAAAAGAGGAAGAGGAAGATATGGTATTTATGGTACTAAGTGATCAAATAAATATACGTTTTTTATAACAACAAAGGCAAATGAATCAGATGCTTATTTTATTTTATTTTTGGGTCGAATAAATACTTTATTCCGCTTTTTGCTTGTTTAAATTAATGATATATTATTAACTATGGTTGGTCTGACGAGATGATGTATTAAGTTCTAAAGTAAAATCGATGATTCAAATTTGTTATAAATAAAAAAATTTAAATTAAAAGATCGCTTATAATATGTTTTTACAGAATTTAATCTAAATTAGTCAATCAATTATTCATATATTATTAGTTAAACCAAAAATATATATTTATCTTTAATAAGTATAATTTTTTATCATCATTTCACTAGTTACTTTGGTATTATCTAATGAAGAGCATCCGTTTTTAATTAATATTTTTTAAATTCCGTATTAAATTATATGGTGAATAGAAGAATATAATGATTAATGGTGTATGATATTTCAATTTATCTAATGAAATGGTAGTGGAATCTGCTGTGCGTGTGCGCTACATTTTCTGCCACGGTCGGAATTACATTATGATTATGGGTCAATGTACTATCAAATTATTCAATAATAATAATAAAATGTGTACAATTTAATATTTTTAATAATGTGTCATCATCTATAATATATAGATCTTATGCACTGTTATTATATAAATAAATATATTTTTTAATGTACTATATATAAAATAGATGATCAATCTGTTAAGACTTTCAAGTCTATTTTCTAATTTAGTAACAGCTTTATTAACTAACCTATACAAGTTTAGAAAATTAGGATTGTAACTTTACTTGTGATAAAATTATTATTATTATACAAGATTAAATTTTATTATTGATAATTGATTTTTGGATTATTAATTTTGTGATTAGATTTCAAACTTATTGATGGGGTAATTTTTTTACTGTTGAATACAAACCCTTGAAATCTTTTTCTTGAATATTGAGAAGAAATTTAGGGTCCGTTTAGTTATAGAGATTAAAGTTTGTTTTTATTTTTTAAAATAAAAAGTGGTAAAAAAACGTTTTGGTTGAAAACTTTGAAAAATAATTTTTAGAAAATAAAACCGAAAATAAGTGAAAATTTAAAAACATAATAAGAATATTTTCATTGTTTAGATTGAAAATATTTTAAAAAATTGGAAAAAATGAGAACAATAGTTTTTTTTTATTTTAACTTCATTTAAATTCTAGTTCAAATCCTTCTAATGTCATTTTTTAAACCTTTAGATTATTTACTCATATTTTATTTATTATTATACTAATATTTTTAACTACATTTCATTTTAATTATTTAATAATTATTTTTTATTTCTATTTTTAAAAATTAGATATCAAACACATTTTTACTATTTTCATTTTTGAAAACAAGCTTTCATCTCTGCTAACCATGCATGTTTTCTAATTTTTAGAAAATTTAAAATAAAAATTATTTTTTAAAAATAAAAATAAAAAACAAAAATAGAAAATATTTCCTAAAACCAAACGTACTCTTAGTATTTTGTTTTGAATTTGTTATCATTAGTGTAATTATTGTAAATTTTATGTTTGTGTTTATCTTTTATTTAACATATTATGTTTTCATGACATCGAAAAACACTTAAGTGGTTTATTATATATTTGTTTATCAAATGTTGAAATTGTGAATTAGTTCATATGATTTGTTAGAAACATTCTAAAAATTTAAAATAGTTTTCATCCACACAGTAACTGTGATAAATTTTCAATACATACTAAAGGTTTTGAAATTACCTACCCATGTAATCATACAATTTCATAATATTTTATAATATTAAATTAAAAATAATTAGTGGACTTAAGAAATCTAAGTTTGAATAGTTTATCTATATGGTGTATATACGTTTTTAAAGGACCAAGAGTAAAGAATCGATGTTATAATATAATCACATTAGAATATTAAAAAGACAATTGGTGAAAAATGATATGAAACAATTCGAAGTTATTATAAATGTAGACGACGTGCATGAAAGTTATTATAAATGATATGAAACACCCAGAAATTCTTATCTCGGTTTGGGCTATATGGTTTACTAGGATTAAATTGGTGCATGAAAATTCAGTACAGATATTATTGGAAATTGTTACCTTCATCAAGGGGTATGTTGCTGAGTTGAAGTCAGTCTCCACAAAGCTTTTTCATCCGAACGTTCATGGAGAGCACGTAAAGATTAATGTTGATGCCAGTTTTTCACATGCGGAAAACAAATCATCCTCAGGCCTGGTAATTAGAGACAGTGAAGGGTTCATATTGGGGGCTGCCTACCGAATTAATTTCAACACGCGATCGGTGTTTGAAGCTGAGGCAGTGGTGATTCTCCAAGGTCTCCAATTTGGGGAAGATATTGGTTGTCCTGATGTCCTTGTGGAAGGAGATTCAAAATCAATTATCCGTAAGCTTCTTTCCACAGATGAGGATTTGTCGAGCGTTCGGCCGCTCATCGCTGATATTAAAGCCTTTGCTAGAAGATTTCGGAGATGCTCCTTCACCTTTGTCGGCCGGAACGGGAACAAAACGGCACATGCAATGGCGATGGTGAGAAAATCGGAATCTGATGATGGATTTTGGATTGAGGATGCTCCGACGATCGCTCTACGGATGGCCGATGGATTGATCCCCCTTAGTTTTTCGGTGCGATCTTCAGGGTAGTCTTGTATGCCCTTTTTCCCTTGATTCGAGCTTCATACATGCCTTATGCGGATTAATCAGGTTTTTGGATCACCTGAGCTCTTGTTTTTTTAGTTTTGTTGTCCTTTGTTTTGTCGTTTCAGTTTGCTTTTTTTGGTTGTTTGTACTTAGTCCCTTAATTTTCTTTACTTCAATAAAAGGCTCAGATGGTACCTTATTCAAAAAAAAAATGTAGACGGATAATTATAACATTCATGCAAAAATAAGATAAAAGCGATTTATAATTTTATTTGCCATAATTCTGAGTAAGTAGTTAAAAAATATTATAATTATCCGGACGCACTTAAACACGTATTAATCTCTTATTTAAGGATTTGAGACAAATTTAAACAGTTAATAGGTAATTTATAAAAAATAAATTAAAAAAAGGTTCAATGTAAATGAACTAAAAGTGGATGTTGGGATCGTTTGTGGGTTTGAGGGTGTGGTATTTTACCGGGTTTCGTTTTGGGAGTTTTATCCTCCATTCGATCGGTGATTTTTTTATTTTAATTATTGTTTGTTTCCACATGTCATCTGATTTTCGTTTCTCTACCTGTCATCAGCGTTTTTTTTTAATTTTTTCGTGATGACTCGGTTTGAATCTCTTCCTGCATCTTTTTCAGTGTTCTCATCTTCTGCGTCGTCAGAATCAACATGCAGGCTTTGAAACGACAGCTGATTTGGTGCTTTCTCTCCCCTTGACGGACGTGACTCTCCCTCCTGTTGTGAGTTGGTACTCCACCCTTCTATTGTGGTCTTCGTTGTTTGTTTTATTGTGATTTTCCTCTGTTTTGTCTAGTTACTTCTTTGTCCTACATTGTTTTTTTTTTGCTGTGTTTTGTTTGTGTGTTGTTTATTTTCTTTTTTCCTTGTATTTTTTGTGTTGTTTTGTTGTAATTTTTTTATTAATTTTATGAATAGTCGGCTTTTGTTCTTTTTTTTTTTTTTTATAAAAAGGATACTGTGAGTAGAAGTTTACAGAAACATGGAGATAGCCTCGTCACAAAACAACTTCATAAAACAAACATAAGCGGAATAAAAAGCTAGAGGAAAACAAAGGAGATCATCTAACTAGTATTTTGCGCATAAGTAGCCAACTGTAAATCTTCCTGAAGCAACAGGATTATCGCTGGAGGAGGCACCATGAATTGTTGACAACCAAAAGTATCAGTATAAGATGATTTGGCCAAACCATTATCGACCTTATTACCGGTACGTTCAACATTAGGGATGATAAAATTATTCGACCCCGACCATGATTCGGTGTGCTCGATCCGATCAGATTTTTTCTTATAATTTTCGGAAATCGAGGTTGGGTGAGTTCGGGTATGAGATAAAAAATTTCCCGCCTCGCCCCTGTATATTTTTATTTTATTTATAAAAATAGCAACATACATAAACACTTTTAGAGGTTTCAAGCTATTTTTTTAGTTTGTGTTTATTATAAATTTTGTTAGATATTGTCCGAATTTTAACATATATATGATCTGAAGGTCAATAGTTCGAATTTTTTTTTTAAATATGTATGTTTGTTTATGTGAGTAATTTAATTAATTTTATTTTTTTATATAATTTTAAAGTCCGAGAAATTTATATTTTGTGAATATAATGATGGTTTGATCGGATTTAACATTTATCATCAACGAAATTTAATATATTTTTTAAATTTTTAGGTCAGTCGAGTTTAAAAATTTATAATTCGGGGCAAAATAAGACGAATAAATTATTACTTTAACTCCAAAATAAGGTGGAGTTGGGTTTAAAAATTAATAGATCGGGGCGGCCAAAAATCCGCCCCCATTGCCATCCCTATTCAACACGCTGAAAGCGAACATACCAAAAGTATCAGTATAAGATGGCCGGCTTTTGTTCAAAAATTAAAAAAATACATTAATAAAACGAGCAGCTTGAGAAGGGGAAAAAACAAAGGAAAGTGGCTAATTACCGTAACAGTAAGACCGACCAGACAGGTCGTCCAGTTTATTATACAAACTAAATTAAAACAAGCAATTCGGTTAACACACCGAATTGAGTTCACATGCCAGCACTCACTCTCAGAAACTACATGCCGTCCAAGGAAAATGATCAAGTTAACACATTAGTTCACAATTTCAACAGGCTCAAAACCTTTCCCAATTGATGCCTTGACAGCATCCAGCACCAACTGTGTCTTCCTGCTAATTGTAGCCCACTTTTTATCCGGCTTTGCACCATTCTTTTTAATATTTTGAACCAACCTAGCAAACTCTCTCACCATGCACACCTCCTGAGGTAGATCTGCGGTGACCGTATGTTGGCTCGGAAGAGGCGTCCATCCCGTCACGAGTTCGTTGAATCTGGGTTTTGCCGATGCAATGTAAGAGGCCTCGTGCTCTTGGTAAGGAATGACAAAATCGGTGAGGTGCAACGTTCCGTATGTTCCGATAGCAGTGATGTTCATTGTCAAACTCTGTAGGAAAGAGCAGTGGAAGGTTGCAGTTTTGCCATCTTCCCATTGCAGTGAAGCCCCACACTCTAGTATCACCCCTGCTTCATTAAGGACAGGTCCTCGCAAGGCGGTTGCAGTTTTCGGCAGCTCGTAGTCGGCTGCCCACAGGATCGACCTGACACAGTACCACCCCTCGTCACCGAGAGCATCGAGATCAGGCTTCACACGGATGTCGTTCTTGAGAAAATCGGGATCGGTAAAGAATGAGAAGCAGCTGTTTACCTGAGAAAATCAACATTGCCAATCTGTTTAACTCAGCCATCAGCATACCATTGACATGGAAATGATCATTTTAAATATCTTATGATGAAGCATAGACTGCAACAGAAGAGAATTAGATAATAATATGAGGATTTATCTTTCAGAACGAATGAGGCGAAACCTGGGAAAAGAGTTTACCGTTTTAAGCTGACCAAACCGCTCCTTATCTTCCAAAAACTCCTTCATTTTCTGGGTCCTGGGGTAGTGCATCTACATGGTTCCGTCCATAATCTGAACCTCATTTTCCTCACAGGCCTTGATAATCTCATCAAATTCGGCCACATTCAAAGCCACGGGCTTCTCCGTCAGCAAATGCTTCTTTTTCTGAGCCGTTAACACAGCCCATTTGAGGTGGAGGCTAGTGGGCAAGGGCATGTAGACGACGTCGATATCGGGGTCATCCAAAAGGGGCTCGTATGAGCCGTAGATCTTGGCTTCAGGTGGGAAGCCATTGGCCTTGGCGAAATTGGCAGCTTTGTCGATGGAGCGGCTGGCGACCGCAGAGAGAGCGGCGTTGGGTGCAAGTAGGATGGCTCGGGAGAGTTTGCGGGCTATCTCGGCGCAGCCGATGATTCCAAATCTGATCGGAGAATCAGTCATTTTGGGTTGGAGGAAGAGAGAAGCAAGGTGAGATAATAAGGGGGTGGGAGTTGTTTTTTGTCTGTTTGTTTGGACAGTGTTGCTTGATGAAGTTGACAGAACCAGAATGAGTTTATCTTTTATTCACACTTTCCAAGGCATTCTGCTCAATTATTTTCACGCTTCCAGAAAAAGGATCAATCCAGAAATATCCTTTTAATTCATTCCAGTTTAATTCTAAACAACCAAATAAATCTCACTTTGACCGCTCATTAATAGCTAGTTACCCCACCACACCAGCGTTCGAAAAGAAAAGAGAAAAAAAAAATACTCATTCTGTCTCACTTAATATATTTTTTAATATTTTAAAATTATTTTACTTTAAATATCTTATTAAAAAATTAATAATTTTTATAAAATATATATTTTTTTATTTCTCAATAAAATAAAATTTAACTCTTTAAAAATAAAATTATCGTTTCAATTATTTTATATTTTTTTCTTACATATTTTTGTGCGAAAAATTAACAATGTATAAAATAAATAGGAGAGAATACTTTTTCGTACCTACTATGTTTTCTTATGAACTGAGGGAAAAGGGGATAATCAATCACGTTTAGCCAAAAACAGAATGCATCTTGGCGACAGAAAGCGCTCAGAGCAGAATCATCCATCGTCGTTTCTTTTACGATAACTAAGGGGAGTTTCTTGTAACTGTAAAAGGATGAACAGCAGAGAGGTGATCGATGAAAAAGAGTAAATGTCCGGCAACGGAACGACAGAGCAGACGGAGAGTTGAATCAACGACGACCTATGAAGTTGGGAGATTTAAGAATTTGGGGATCTTTTTTGGAATTGAAAGGAATTTAGATTTTTTTTGGATTTTTCGATTAAAACATAACTTGACACTAATAATAACATAAAACGACGAATATGCAGTATAAATATATAATTCTTCAAATGTAGTACGCCAAAGAAACGAGAATATAATAATTGATTAAAATGCTTTTACTATGTCAAACGAGCTTCAAAACAATATAGATCAAATCGATACATGAACAGTTGAAGAGATAACGGAAAACATTTTATTCTACCATCACAGAAATCTACTTCAAAACCACGGCTGCATAATATTGTGAACATTGCTTAACGAGAGAGACAATCAACACATAAATCCAACATAATCCAAGAATGTATATGAGATTCGGAAAATGTATTGGCTAATCCAGCAAGTTTACCCTGCTAGGGTTCAAAAATAACTTGAAACAGAAAAAGGAAGAAAAAAATACAGCTTGTCCGAGGTAAACAACAGGCCAAGTTAATTATAAGTAGTACACCAGTAACACTAACAAGTACTCAAGTGTCAGACAATGAGAAGATTAGACAAAATTTTCATTTTCATTTTCCTCTCACTGATTCTTTCATGTATACTCTAAACAAGCTCGTAACTGTGACAATTGATGAGATTTGCTATCGAATCTAGAATAAATTATAATTTTACAAGCATTGGGAATTTGAATGAGCCCACAGCAGAGCACTTCTTCCGGAAAGCTAAAAAAATAAGAAGGAAGATTGACACTGTTGACAACAGTTGTATTGGAAGCCTACCTGCTATGATGGCTGCTGCATCTGATCTTGCCGAAGTGCCTGTTGGAGTTGAATGACCTGTTGGCGCTGTTCAGGTGGCAATGAACTCAGCTGTTCTGGCGTTAGGTTTAACACTTGCTGCAGTAAGACGGACTCAATGTCGGGTGCGAGCTGTGGCTGTCAGAGAAATAAAATGATGGTGTGATCATGAGGCTTCACAAGTAATATCAAATCAGCCATATTGAATTTTGAATCACATAAAATATTACAAAATTTCAAGAAAATGCCAAATATTTCTCCTATGGGCATGCAAAGCATTTCACATTGGCCAATATAGACTTCGTTCAAAAAAAATGACCAGCATCATGATTATAATAACTTCATTAACTTGGTTATAAAAAATTCCTCAACCTACTTCTATATATCTACAAAAGTAAGAGAGACACTTATAAAGGAAATGACAAATCAAGTTTACATTTGATAATTGGACAAAACACCAAACTTGATGATATTAAATGCTAGCAAGTACTTCAAAAACTCAAAATTCTACAGCAGGTTGAACTTTAATATGTTTTACTTTTCTATTCATTAAACACAACAAAAACAGCACACATATTTAAGGCCTCATGAGGTCAAAGAAAATAGTTTAACATTGCGAGAGTCGCTTCTCAATCAAGATGTCTGAGATGTGTGATTTTTATTCACCATTTCATATTTATTATTCTGCGGATTGCCAAAATGATTAAATAGATATCAGAAGACAATACAAAGATCTGGCCCTGACAACAAATTAATAAATCAAGAAAAGACCGTAGCTATGATGCATGAGTAAATTAACGCAAAGTAAAGTAGACGAGGTTTTTAACGTTTATATCACCAAGTATAATACATTACCTGAGAGACCTGCTTTTCAGCATATTGCACCTCTTCTGTTCTAGGTACTTGATTATCAGGTGCTGAATCAACACCAAATGTTTGCGAGGTTTTGAATCCACTTACATTGGACACATTCAACCCTAATGAGGACGAACTGCTTTTTACCCCTTCTAATTTTACCATTTTCAGAGGCCGATTTACTGCTTCTGAAGGATTTCTAAGAATATTTGATTTCTCTGCAATGCTAGGTGTTGTAGAGGGACCAGGTTGTTACAAAAATGAAAAACAGAAGTTAATAAGAAATGCTGGGATATTAGAAGAAATAAAAATCAGTGTTCTACTAACTTGAAAAAGATACAGCCGATGCTACAGCTCAAGAAGATAACAAGAGAGAGACTGGTGTTTGTCTGTGGAAAGGGAGGAGAAAGGAAGGGGCAAGGATCCGTCGAAATGTTGAATAAATGAAAACGAGAAAATATGTGTTCAATGTAGACTGTGTGTAAGTGAAAGATATTTTCTTAAAACTCAACTTTAACTTAATATCTCTTGGTGGGATTTGACAAACTGAATTGCAAAACAATAGAACTAACAAAGTTTTCTTATTAAATATTCAAAACACAACCTAAAAATACATCTGGGGCTGCAAAATTCTTAAATTTTCAAATCTAATGATTTGATGATTTCCCTCAACAACTATATAAGAACAAATCAGAAACATAATCTAGAAGTGCATGCTTTCAATTAACATAAACTGAAAACAGAACTTCTCTAGTGGCACGTTCTAGTTCCAAGTTTGTGAAAGAAGCTTTTGTACCTGGAAGCTGATGTCTGATAAGGAGGGAAGAGGTACAGGGGCTGATTTCATGACAGCATTTGGCAAAACCATCCGACTGCCATGACTTAAATTAGCAGTTGCAAGCTGTCCTGAGTGTGGCAATGAAGGCTGAAATTGCTGGTTCAAAGATGAAGAATTTGCCACCTGAATTTGTGGTCTAACGGAGGTGTTTATAGAAGGAAGTTTGGGAACTACAGAATGTGCAACAGCTGGCGGTAGAACATGATTACTGGAATGTTGAAGAAGCTGTGTCCGAGGCTGCAAAGTTGACTGTAAGGTTGCGGAAAATTGGTTGTGAGCTAAAGAATTATGAGGCACAGAAGATATTTGACTTTGTACTTTAGGAATCAAGCCAGTCTGAACCATCTGAAAAAGAGTTTGTGCCGTTGGATGCTGACTATGCTGGGCATCATGTAATGAAATCGGTGAATGTTGACCAAGAGGCTGCCGTAAGTTTGGCATCTGCAACTGCAAAATTCAAAAGAAAAATTTCTTGTATGCGACACAGTTTCAAAGCAGCAAATAAACGATTAACATTTTTTTTGAGACAATGAAACAAACCACTTGGGGGGTGACCATTCCAAGCATTAATTGTGCCTGAAAAACAAAAGCAAATAAGTACGACTGAATCTATGACTTTATAGAGTCTTCAAATGTTTAAAACTTCTGAAAGTACAAAAAACACTTTTTATTTCAATTGACTTTCTAACATCTAGAAGTTCATTGTTATAAAAGTAAAGGACATGATTCTAGACCATGTGATGAACGATCAACTTTATCGGACTATTAGATTATATTATCATTATCAACAAAAATACTTTGCTTTTCTAACTCATACATTTATGCTACGTTTGCTAGAGGAGTGTTTTCCCCTCATATTTTAGTACTTGAGTTGGCAATAAACTAACTTCATTTGGTAATTTTTAGCCACTCACATGATTTAATTTGAACAAAGAGAAGGAATATGTTTTGCTTATTTTGAAGAGGTGTTATATTTTACTTGAGTTTTTACCCATCTAATTCCAAGTTTAGATTTGTACTAATTTTTCTTTATGTTATGAAAAACTATTTTAAAACTCATGTAATAATTAAGTTTTTCTGTGTGTTAATATTTAGGTACCAAACATTGCATTAATGATTCAAATGAACTTTATGTCAACAGCAGTATTAGACACAAAAAAAGGAACTAAATTGCACGATAGTCATATGTAAAAAATGAACAATTCAGAAAACTAGTTGCGGTAAATATATGATAGCATGAATGCTATGAGAAGAAACAAGTAATCCTAGCAAAACACATTAGATGCATCCACATGCAAAGGTGAATTGAGTTGTTTGATATATACATAAAAGAGGTTCCAGATATAATGTGGGAGAATCACGCCTCTTTGCATAGTATTTTAAGCCTAAAATATAAAACAAGAAAGAACAAGTACTTTTTCCACTTGAAAAGGAAGATATATCAGAGGATTGTAATAATTGAATTGGAGGTGGCACCTCATGATATGGATATTGTATGATCCGTGTAGAGTTACCAATGACCTTAGTCCAAGCCACTGGCAGTGTTAAAAAGTGCGCAAGGCTCAATAAGGCAATAAGGATTTTATAGCCAAGGCACAAGGCGCGCGCCTTATTGAAGTACGGATCACTTTTTGAAAATAAGAGATATACATGTTTTTTCCAGTTGCATAGTCAAGAAAAAATAACAGTTTATGCAAACACCAAAGAGAATTTATCATCAGCATTTTATGTATTAAGCATCACTTCAAAATTATTTACATTCAATAAAATTTTGGATGATAGGAATAATGAGATTCTTTGAATGTTCAACTTCAGCATAAACCAATTTAGGAGAATGTATGAATGCACGTGAACCAGAGTACTAAACAAGAAAAAAATAGTACTTTAAAAAGGACTATAAGTTCAATAAAAGCTCTTCATTTCATTTACCTTTAACTTTCCAATAATGACATTGCATTTTATCATGCAATATGAAATTTTCTATACTGTAAATAGACAAAGCTAGTTATATAATAATTTCAAAAGGATATATGATAATATGATTTAATTTCAGGAATTATATCTTATACACTAGCGGTGGAAACTAAAACAAGCGTCTTAGTTTTAGGGACTCAGTTTAGGGTGTAGCGTTTAGGGTTTAGAATTTATGGGTAATGGTTAGAATTTAGGGGTTAGAGTTAGGATTAAGGGTTAAAAGGTTAGGGTTTAGGTTTTAGGATAATATGTTGAAGATTTAGGTTTTAATGTATAAACACTAAATTCTAACCTTGAACCCAAATTTCTATTCACAATGACTAAATTCTAAACTACTAAATCTAAACTCCTAAACTCTAAAACAATTCAATTTAGTTCAAGTTGTAAAACTCAACCAAACTAATTTGAATTTAAATTCGATCCAATTTAATTAATATTTGTATATATCGTGTGTTATGCTTTAAGTTCAAATTACACATTAACTCGACTAGGTTAATTTAAATTTCATTCGATCAATGTTATTTTTGTGTGATCCCCACTTTTGGCCCAAGTTAGTATGTAGAACATAATAATTTTTTTTTTTAAAAGACAAAGATCTGTAGAAAAGCAATTTTCTAGCTTTAGGAAAAACTAATTAACGCATAAAAATAAAGCAGAATTTAAGTTTCTGCAGAAAAGAAGAAGAAAACAGAATTGATTTTCTGTTATTGAATATTTTCAAAAAATTACATCCCTTTACAGTGAATTTATAGACTCAAGTATTGGACTTTAGTTACAATTAGGAGTCCTAAGTACACAAGACATCTAACTCTATCTTTTAGGAAGTAAACTTTAATTTAAACTACTATTTACATGAGGACTCTAACTCTATCTTTAAACTTTAATTTAAACTACTATTTACATAAGGACTCTAACTCTATCGGATAATCTAACAAGATCAAAAAGTTGAACCGGCGCCTTTCTACACCTCAGCACCCAGTGCCCCTTAGGCGCGCCTTATTGCGCCTCATTGAAATCGCCTAGACCCAATTAAGCGCTTGACCCTCGCCTCACCTCGACTTAGCGCCTAGGCGCGCCTCAGATGCGCCTTTTTAAACACTGGCCACTAGTATATAAGATTTGTGGAGATAAAAAAATCAAAAACATAAGAGATAGTGAGCCATGATAGTAATTAACCACCTAGAAGTCCAGAAAAGGTCCCTGGGGAGACATCATAAAGAATACAACAATCCTTGCAAAAAACAAAAGGAGGCAATTAGGATTTTTCGGCAATCCTTATCAGAAGAAAGTTGATTTTCAATAGAATGAACAGGTTGTTATAACTTTTTTATTGTTCTATAGGCAGAATGATAACTGTTCAAGTTTTAACCACCGACCTGCTAGCCCATTCAAATTTGCTTTAAGTCACTGCATCTCTATTTTGAAGCAGAACTGATCAGCTGGATATTCTAAACACAGCATTGCTGCTTTAAAGATTATTTTATTCAGTCTTATAAAATAATGTTTCTGAACATATAACAACTTCCATATTTTCTCAGAAAGAAAGAGCATTGTTCAAATTCCTTCCTGGAGATAAAATTAATGATAATTCGAGACATAGCTATAACCCATCAAGTTATTAACATAAAAGGTTTGAATTTAAAGGAATAAAGTCGTTTCTTTTTTTGGAATTTGGAGTGTTTCAAGGACACTTTTAATCAAGGGAGCCTGGATGAAATTTATGAGATGGATATTAAATATCTGAGATAAATCTGTCTTCATACTTTCTTTTAAAGAAAGACCAAACAATGAAAATTACCTGAAAAATAGCTTTTAGCAACTGGGGTTTTGAAAGCAGTAGCTCACAAGCTCTTTCCTTATTTTGTGTAGCCATTTTCTGTTGAAAGAATACCATTAATTAAAGAAAAAGGAGAAAAGTTCCATATAACAGTTTGTATTGCTCAAAGTATACCTTCAGCTCAGACATAATTTCATTCAGCTGGCTCCTAGACATTTTGGCAAGATGGAGCGTTAGAGGGTCAGTAGCTGGTGCTGGCTGACCCGGTAAAACATTTTGATTATGTTGCAGACCAACCTGGACACCACCAAGAGCTTCAGCCACAAGAGTTGCAGCAGCTATAGCTGACTGGAGACCAATAGGCTGCAGGTGAAAAGATTCTCCATGGACTGCTTGGCCTCCTACTTGTTTTTGAGGGTCTATGACGTCAGTTAAAGGGGAGAAATCAGGTTGTATTCCTCCAAAAGAAAATAATCTGAAGAAACATAAATACTAACCAATATTTGTTGCCAGTCCAGGTCCACCACGGCCCTGCAATAAAACAAGATTCAGTGTTTAAGCTAATATATAAAAAAACTAATACGAAAAACATTATACTGAAGAAGTAACATCCTAAGCAGTAGGATAATGCATGTATATGGGCTTTTGTTGCAATGAAATAAGCCTCATTTACCATCAAGGTTATAGAACAGAGAATTAGATTGACACTTAAAATACAGATATAAACAGTTTGCAATGGAGGGAAACTGGGTATGTACATGCTTAAATTAAATTCATCTCCGCTAAAAAGCTACCTACACCACCTGTGACATCAAGGCCAATGTTCTTCCGATCACATTACAACCAATGCCACTGTGAGAAACGAAACTACAATAGTGCCAGATTTATCACCCTGACCAAAAATAAATAAAAGATGCAGAAAAAACAGTTCACCTGTTCTCGGTTTCTATCAGAGCCTTTGTCATTTTCAGCAAAATCAACCCGTAATTGTCTGCCGTTGATCTCATAACCTTGAAGATTCCTTCGTGCACTTAGAGCTGTCTCCTCATCCTTGTACTCGCAGAACCCATAACCTTTTGGTTTGCCAGTTTCTCTATCAATAACTAATCTGAAATGAAGAGGACAAATTTAGAAATGAAGAACTCTAAAATAGATCTTCCAAAAAGCAATTTCATTTCAACTCATGTTAACAAAGATTTCTAATGCGGATATTTCAAAGTTCATGCATGAGGCACCCAAAATATTAGACTGTGTCTATATGTTTCTATCTGGATGTTTACCGAATACTCGTGTATAACTTTGTTCCATATTCCTCAATAACTAAAATCCCATCATACCTGTCAAGGTCAAAAATTTTAAATTCTCAACATATATATCCTCAAAATTTCATTGTCATTGTACTAGTCCGTAGTCCCAACCATCACTATCAACTATGCAACTACGCGGTTAAAACAATCAGACAAATCAGTTTGCTTTAAAAGCTTTACATTCAGTAATCCATGCAAATTCTATTCTGGCATAGTTACAAACCTAAAAGCTTTTAACTTAAAAGGTGAAATTGAAGCTGAATCATTTTAAGCAAATTGAATTTCAAATGTCGAAACATTCAAAAAGAAATTTTCAACCTGAAAGAAACAACAGGTCCAACCTCCCTGCAGATTTCTATAAGCTGTTCCTCAGTAGCATCATAAGGTATATTCCCAACTGCCAACCAAAACAAAAACAAAATAAATACTAAATCCAGTAACTTCGTAAGAAAAAAACAACTTCGCATTAATACCAATTAAAGAATAAAAAAACCCAATGATTAATTGTTACGAATACACATATTTTCTCAGAAATTAAACAGAGAAACAATCTAAAAACAGAAGCAAAATCAGAGAGAGAGACCGAAAACGCAGCGATGTTGAGGAGTGGCCATGAAAAGGGGATTGAAATCAATAGGAGAAGAAGGTGAAGCGGCGCTGCGGCAGCGGCTTCATCTTCTTCTTCCTCCACGTCGCTCTTTGGAATTCAAAGGGAGGACGTAAATTGGTTTCTCCAAAGATTCGCTCTTAATTTCTCCGTAGTTATCAGTTACGAGAGAAGTGAAGAAAAGAAAGAAACAAGGATTTGATTCGCTTGTTGTCTCTGTTAAATCTGAAGGACAAAATTTTCAACCAGAGGAATGAAAACAGGGAAAGCTAGGCCTAGGTAGGCTGCCGTTTAATCAACTTTTTCCAGTAATTTGCTAGTTTTTCAATTTTTTTAGGATAGGTAATTACACCCACAGTAACTAAACTACTAGTAAGATTATGTTTTCATCACTAAACTTTAAGAAATTACATTTGCATCACATGATTAATCGTTTTTCAGCCAGTGTGTCATTAACTTCTAATGTAAGGATGAAGTGAACGTCTAATAATTGCCTACAACTATTTAGCTCTCAAATTTAAACACTTTATCAATTTGATTCATAATTAAAAATTTGCCCTTAAGATTTTCATATTTTTTCCAGTTTGGTCCCTACAAATAAAAAAAAAAAACTCTTTCATTTTTCATGATATTATTAACAAATTCCTCGTACCAAATCTTTATTTTTGTCACCTCATTTTCTTTGAACCAAACAAAAATAAGGGAAAAAAGCATTTTGTTTTTATAATTTTAAATGGAATTTATGAACCATTCCTTTCATTGTAAATCATACATGTTTCTCATTCTATTGTGTGACGATCACAACAGAACCACTTTTTTAGCAACAATAGAAACCAATTGTTATGTTTATATTATCTCACTAAATTTTATTTGAAATCTGAAATATACTTTTGTTCAATTATATATTGATTTTTATTTGTACAAAAATCGTATATATATTAAGAAAAAAAGAACGACACAGCACCCAAGACTCCTAGAGAATCTCATCAGTAAGCTCCCTTCCTCATCGCCAATTAAACTACCACAGGCGGCAGTAGAATCATTTAAACAAACCGCTCTGTCAACATTCGCCTTCACCCAATCTTGTAGAGGGGTAGATCACTTAGCCGGAGAAGATTAAGAGAATTCTGAAAAGAAGAAAAGAGTGTTTCTAACGAGTCTTATAGCTATGATTTAAAGTAATATGAGAAAAATAAAAATAAACAGTTTAATCAATCAGTCAGACATACTTAGTCATCATGTATTTTTTTATAGAATCTTTGTGCTATCATGTATTGAATATATATTTTTCTGACAAAATTCGTATATATTTTTTATTTTGATCATTTCAACAAGTCATATTATTCATATATTTTAATAACTATATATAATTTTGTTTTAATATAAATCCTTTTATTAATAGATATACTTTAGTGAAAATGTCGGATAAATAAGGCGCTACATCTACTATCAGTCAATTGGCATAGTGAGATGAAATATTAGATCTCTTAAGCAATATCAAAGATTCAAATCGTGATGTTGTGAATGAAAAAAATAGTTTGGAATTGTCACTCTCATAATGAGTCTCTGCAAAATCTGATCTGAATTTTTTTTAATAGTCTAAAGGTGATTATAAGTATATGTGCATACATATTCTTAACCCTTTTGACAATGCGCATACACCTCGTAAACAAAGCGATTAGAACTCGTATCTCTTAGGATAAATATCATCCGTTTTTCTACTGAATTAGTTGGTAAGTGAGTCGAAAACAAGTAATTAAATCAAAAAATAAGTCGTTACATCCAGATACCTGGAAAAAATGGACAAAAAAATGAAATAAAAATAGCTGGAATAATAACAAGTAGCATAAATTTTCACCCTATAAATACATTCCAAACTTATATACATTTTACAGTCTGCTGCGTCTCACAGAAACTCTGTTTGAGCGAACGAAGCAAACAATCAAGTACGCTGAGAATCGCCCAATCATGAGGTTTTCTTTCCCCTTCCATTTTGGGGTTCTGTTAGTTTTTATTCTGCTTCAAACAGAGGGCTTCAATGGATTAGATTTTTTTGTTTACTCTTTTTTCTATTTCATTTTCTTTCTGTGAGGCTTGAAATGATGATATGCGATTCTGTTCAAGGCTTCAACTTTCAATTAAAAGACTATGGTAATAACAAAACAAATTGTTAGATATGGCTGAAATGGTAAATCGACACTCTCATTCCCATATCCATTTTGGATTCTTAGTGTTTTGGAATTTTTGAGTGTTATATATTTGGGATTGACATGGCTTATGGCATTTGTGTTCACCTGTGCTGCTAACCTCTTCTGCTTCTTAGATGAGTGTCTTATTTAATCTATAAAACTTGTTAATATCTGATAACATGTCATTTCAATCAACAAACTTGCACATAGATACCGATATCGTGTCGATGATCTATTTTCTGAGTGGTCATTTGATTGGATTGTTTGTTAATTCATCGGCTCGAAGCAATAATGTTAAGGGTTGTGGATTGTGATGCAAAATATATCAGTCGTTTAAGATATCAAATCATGGGTTGATTGATTGTTTTATGTTCAAACAATGTTCTCAGAATGATTGATAATCGATTGGAGTTTCTACATTTTCGACTTGTCTATGATTTTATATTGCAGCCGACATCCGACAGTGAAATGGGCACAGAGATCAGATGAAGTCTTCATAACTATTGAGCTTCCTGATGCTCAGGATGTGAAGCTTAGACTGGAGCCTGAGGGGAAATTTTTGTTCTCTGCCGCAAGTGGAGCGGACAAAATTCCCTATGAAGTTGACTTTGATCTGCATGACAAAGTCGACGTTGATGTATGCCCGCAGCTAATGTCTCGATTCTTAAATTGACCTTTAATTCATATTATCTATGTAGTTTAATGTGCCAATGTGATATGGCTTGCAGGGAAGCAAGGCTAGTGTTGGAAATAGAAATATCGCTTACCTTGTAAAAAAGGCAGAGAGCATGTGGCGGAACAGATTGCTGAAACAGGAAGGGACCCCTCCTGTGTTTTTGAAAGTCAATTGGTGTCGTTGGGTCGACGAAGATGAGGAGGATCAGGACACAAAGCGTAAGAACTATTCTCTCGATTCTTATATGTTTTCTTTCTCCATGTTTTTTGTTGGACTCACCGGAGGATTTTTCTTGCCAGCCGGACCTGATATGGACTTTGGTGACTTCGACTTTTCTGTGAGTGACAATGTTATCACCTAATATTTATCGATTCGAGTGTGTCTAAATTGGACTTGACACCATCTGCTTCTATTTCCTTCTTGTTAAAGAAGATGAACATGGGTGGTGGTAAAGGCTTTGGTGCTGGTGAAGGGGAGGACGGTAAGTTTCATAATTCATCCAGTATCGATTAGACAGTGAATTTTCTGTCGGGATCTTGAGTTGGTTGCATGTTTAAAGAGAGACAATCTCTCGTACTAATTCTGCGTATCTCAATGCAATCTCCTTGCAGATGAAGACAGTGATACCGAAGACGAAAATGTGGAAGAATTATCAGCTTCTAAGATAGATGTCACATCATCCGGTGCTGCACTTGAAGTCAAAAGCGTTTAGCACTGAATTTTCGGCTCACGGTCGTACATCTAGCCCAGTTGAATGCTTTAAGCTACATAACATTGTTTATGTTCTTATTTTATTTTTTCTGCATGTTGAACCCCCTTTTAGTGGAAAACTCTGGTCATTACGAGATTTTCATAGATTGAGAGTGGTCATTGCCTCTATCGTATAAGGATTAGTATTAGTAGTTATATAATCTTGCTTGTATTGCAGCCCAATATACTTTTATATCATACGAAATATCTCGAGAAAAGCGCGGCCAGTGCCGGCCTGCCGGCCTCCAATTTGAGCTTCAAATACATGCATACATACCCCATGTATGTATGAGCATTTAGTTGTGCAATGTTTACCTAAAATGATGATTATTTGTAGTTGGAGATGTTATTAACCAAGAAACTCATAGAGAAGAATATATCGTGCATCGATGTTAAAGCAGACTGGAAATAAGTCGACCATACATAGTCATTTGTATTGATCTGAATATATCCCATACACAAAGCATGCTCTGAGGTCACTCTAGTAAAGCAAACATGATACAAACATCAACTTATGGCATAAAACACAAATCAACTGCTAGGCAATCTCATCTGCACCACCTCATTAGGCAGCCGTAAAGTGCAAACCATCTCTCTCGTCTTTCCAAAGTAGACCTGTTAAATATGTAAATATTTTGACTCGTGGTACCAAACTCAAAGTTATCGATGTCGGAACATGCAAAGGCAGTTCAGATAAAGTAGTAGGCGTACCTGATCCAACGAGTTCCGGAGCCTACCCTCCATTTCTTCTATCATCTTTCCCATGTTAGAAAGATGACCATCGGCAACCGGGAGGTTCATTTTCATCTAGGGCAAAAAAGGTGAAAAGGGGAGTTTAGACCTTGACTGGAACTTAACATTTGAGTGCAGAAACAACTGAAGGGTGATAAGCCATAGGGTAACTGTAATGTAAATGCATTAACTAAACAATATATGCTCAGTCCATAACACATCAGTATCAAACAGTAAAAAAAACTGAATTGGACACCAAGTTTTAAGACTCAATCGGATATTTTATGGGCAAGTGGAAACAAAATTTTAACGGGAAGAGGAACTTAATATTCAGGCTGCAGCTTGTACAGATAAGTTCTAGTGATATCAGATTAATGACCCAAACAAATTGTATTGAGTATTTAACTTTATAAAGGCAATTGACAAACAACTTTTTATCTAAGTTTATTGCTCTAGAGCTATGTTGATCTGACTCATTTTTGCAGAAATGCCCATATCCAACTTATGTTCCACACATACCCGTATTCGACACTTACACCCAAGTAACATAGCTCCATTCTTGGGTTTTTCAGGTGGTAAAATTCTTGCCTTATCCCACACAAATAGTTTGTGCACTCCAAGATACCAAGTGCAGGACAACATGTAAAAATCAACAATTTCAGAAAAATCAGCATTGATAAGGCAAGTTAGCCTTTTTTATCATATTTCCTTCTGTTTGTGCCATCTTACTAGTAAATGGTTTATGGAAAGAAACACCTCCTCCTAAAAAGGGAAAGGAAAGAAAACCCATGAAGGCCTAGATCAGGATTTCAGATGATCAATACTAGTTATGAACCATTTTTTTCTGATAGATCTAAACAATCATAGATTGTGATGTCCAAGGTCATCAATTCAACAGCACTTGGGGATCAAGAAATTCTAAAAACTGTTTCAAATTCCAAGTGTTTCCAAAATTGAATAGATACTAACGGAAGGCAGTTATTTATGGAGTACAATTTACAAATCACTCTCAATGAACATAAAGCTGCATTCTCCAACAGTTTAACTATCCATTATTTTAAAAAAACCCAGCAATTACCTGTCGTCTGATAGATCCAGACAAACTGAAAGTGCCTGACGACACATCATCTGTAGTCAAAGACAGCATGATTGTACTAGTCAAGCAATATCGAATAATTTCTTCTTCTGGTCCAACCTAAATAAAAGGTTAGAGTGCAATGTTAGCAAGAGAATGCAAAATAAACTAACAAACTTACTGCCTATAGAGGAATAAATCGGAAGAAGAAGGCCAGAGATAAGAATGAAAGTTCAATATCGCTAATTGTATAAAGCCATTGAAATTCACCTCTATAACATGAATAGCATCCCAGGTTACCTCCTCTAAATAACCTCTTCGCCCTTGCCCAGTCTTTGAGCCATCTTTCTCCAAAAGCAAGGATAGCAAATCAGAAGAACTAACAATGGTTATTGGTTTTATTTGGGATAAAAATAAGATGCTTACCTTTCTTTACCAAAAAGCAGGCTACAAAACCTTCATTGTCATCTTCCCACATATAGACAGATGAGATGCCACCCTCATAATACCTATCGTATTATAGGGTAAACGTAAATAAATGAATTATAAAAAGCAATAATGCAAAAATTAAAAGCATCAAAAATCTAATTTGATGGAGCTATGCCTAAGACCCCATATCCAACCACAATAAAAAGAAAGCATAACACAGAATAGAGGTCAATTATAATCAAACCCACACTAATAGCAAATTAATAAACAAAGCACTACATAAGAACCTTACTGTTCACAATAGACTGTAAAGATATCGTTAGCTTCAATTTCCAATTGCCTCAACTTTGAAGATGGATAAGGCGCATCTTCCAATGGTGGGTGGTATTTGTTTGACCAAGGTGATCTACAAACAGTACAATTGCATGAAACAAACCCGCAAATTACAAGTTAGTCACAAAGATGAATTATAATTGAAAATTGCTAAAGTAAAAAGGAACTCAATGTAACTACAAAGATGGCCTTAAAATGTCATATGAGACATGAAACTAGAGGGATATCAATTGATGTAACTTGTAAGATTGATTTCTGCTGACATGGTTCACTAACAGCTCAAACAGGGAGTACTGACTGAAAGAATTCAAATTCAAATTCTGGAGCTAGTGTTTGTATTTAGGTTTGAACAAATCATATATGCAAATTAATTTCATATAGATAATGGACATGCAAATACACACACATATCAAAACAGGAGAGAGATCACTGTGGCGTGATTCTAGTATTTCATAATGTTTATTCAACATCATGTTGATATGTGCAGTTTTCTGGATTATAGATTCATGCTTCTTCCACCATAAAAACTATACAACTCTTTTGCTATAAACATTTTGGAGGAAATCCCCAGGAGTGGCGAACATCTATAAACGTGTATAGTGCTATGGATTAGAGGTGCAAGCTTCTATAAACATTTTGGGAGAGATCCAGCATACGTAACCATTCATAGTCCCTTACCAAATTTGAATCTACAAATTAAGAGACAATAAAAAATAAAACCTCAGAAAGATAGTTAACATAACCATTATTATTTAGGCAAGATAAATGAGAAGGGACCTTACTTTTCATCATTTTAAAGCAAAACAAAAATACAAACATGCAAGAACATAAAAAAGCTTAAGAGGGCTTAGGCTACAATTGGAGAGGGGAAATTAAGTTCAGAGTAATCTATATATCGATATACTAATCAGAAGTGTAACTCCTGTAAGAATCAGCATCTCTATTGTATTCGCACAAAATGAACTTCTTCCCACTGTCCACATCAGACAAAACCTGTTTCACAGGAAAATACGAAAATCTAATCAACTTATTATCCAAATGAAGGGAACAAAACTCAATTGTTAAATGTTTTGATATCACGTGAAACCTTCTCTGGTAATATAACCTATAGATCATGAATAAGATTGCATGTAACAAGTTGGCACGGGGATACCCGACACCACAAAACCAAATACCCGCAAAGGGAAAATGAAAAATTCCAGTAAAGGGATGATTATATATGATATAAAACTAAAACAACAATAAGTTGATTTGAGAACAGTGCAAAAAAAAAGCTAATAGCTCCATACACAAAATTTGAAGTAAACTTAGGGATCTATAACACAGCAATTTTTTTGAATGGTGAATAAAAATTCAATTGCAGAGAAAAAAATTCTGACATTCATTAATTGAGACCATGATAATGAGCTTATAATATGCAACCATGGAGCAGGAGCATCTCTTAGGGAACAATTTAAGTTCACGCAGTCGATGAAAAAAAATGAGAAAGAGGACGAAGATACTCAATCCAGCATCCAAATGTTGCATGTGGTCAAGGTAAAAAAGAACTAAAACCCCAATTCAATTGTATACTGATCCATTTATTTGAACTAGTTGCTCAGTTCCTCCAAATACACGGGAACAAGAGCATCTCTTAGGGAACAATTTAAGTTCACGCAGTCAATGAAAAAAAATGAGAAAGAGGACGAAGATACTCAATCCAGCATCCAAATGTTGCATGTGGTCAAGGTAAAAAATAACTAAAACCCCAATTCAATTGTATACTGATCCATTTATTTGAACAAGTTGCTCAGTTCCTCCAAATACACGGGGACAAGAGAATATCATTTGACAACAATGGCTAAAAAGATTTGTTTCACGGCTTTAAGAAACTAACCAGAAGCAAAATGGTGAAATGCGTTACTTTAAAGTTCAAAGCGACTGCCATGACTTTGAACTAGCATAGAGTGAAGAATGCATATACAACACTCAAATTTTTTTTTCAAAACACAAACTTTTAAAACTTGTCAAAAATAAATAAAAGTTCAGCCCTTTTTCACGTTAAAACACGAACTAACTAAATCTTAATTGAAACACATTACAACGTACGCACTCAGATAGACAAGATCATTGAAATTTTATTTTCTAAAGAATAACACTGGTTTTATTTTCGAACGCAGGTTTTGATCTTTCTATTGGTTTCCATCGGCAAAGGGAAAAAATACAACACCAGGATACATTTTGGCTAAATCTTATACTTTCCATGGTACATTTTCCTTAATGATTTCAACCCAGAATTCTCTCTATAAAATGAAACCTAAAACAATAGATATTATAAAATCTACTTCATTTTGTAGCCAAACAAATTACCAAATAAATTATTGACAATTTTCAAAATAAAAAATAAACCTAGGAAATAACCAATTCGAGCAAGATTAATGAGCGAAACCACCAGAAATGAAGAAATATGGAGATATTAAAAATGGAAGAGAAAGTGAGAGACCTGGAGAGGGAGATCGACTTGAGAGAGGAGATCGGAGGAGTGGCGAGGCAAAAGGCTTAAAAGAGCAGAGAGTGTTGTCTCGGAGTGGCGAGGCGGCATTCTTCGCATCAGTCCCATCTCTGCCACCATTTTCTTTTTCTTCCAATTTTCCCCTCTCCCAGTTCAACTTATTAATTGTACAATCCAAACAAACAGGGAATGAAAATGAAAGTAGATTATGTTCTTATTTATTTGGATTGAGTTCAAAGTTTGAATTTGACAATTGAGGAAAGTTTTAAAAAAGAAAATGGAAAGAAAAAAATGTGTGGCTTATTTGATCCGAGTCTCCCTCACGGTAAGGGTACCGCCTCTGTTTGTTTATTACACCAGTAATAATATATATAGATTAAGATCTAAAACAGTAAAACTCAACTAGTTTATATATATATATATATATATATATGATCCAGGCGTAAAACTTATTTAATTTTATATTATTTTTAATTATTGGATGAGTAAAATAGATAGGTGGAATTAACAGTAAAAAATATGAAGATTATCACTTAAAAAATAAATAATCTTAACTCTTTATTATCATCATTTAATAGTCTAAAAACATATAAAAATAATTGAATTTTATACAGTGTAAATAAATTCTAACTCATATATATATATATATATATATATATATATATATATATATATAATTTTAGTGTTCTTGGGTAAGATTAGAGAACCGGTTGTTATTATTTTAAAGGATAAAAAATACGCAAATAGTCCTCTAGTTATAGGACTTTTTGTGAGTTTATTTACCGTGAAATATTATAAAATGGTCACTTAATTCTAAAAAATGTTTTTAAAGAGAGAAATAAGTCACAATCAAGCTTTCGATCTGATCTTCCGTCAAACTTGGAGATTCGAGTATAGGTATCTAAAACATAAAAGAAAAAAATTTGATACACATGTAGTATAAATTAAAGTTTATACGTATCTGCTAATTTTAAGGGTTAGAGTTTAAAGTTTAGGGGTTTATGTTGTAGGGTTTAAAATTTAAGGTTAATATTTAAAATTTAGTGTATAAAGTTTAGTTTTTAGTGTTTTATGATTAGAGTTAGAATTTTAATATTTAAATTTTATAGTATAAATAAACAGATTTATATATAATTAATTTTACACAGATATAAAAATTTTACCCGAACATAAATACTGGTTTAGTGATTTTTTGAAGTTTTTTTTGAAAATGCCAATTATAAATTTGGCATAAAAAATCATATTAAGAAGTCACGCCACGACAAAAACAATATTATGGATCTCGTCAAAAATCTAAGTATTTGTTCTATACATATTCTTAGGTCTTATACACAAATTAACCGTTCTCTCTTAAAGAAGTGTTAATTTACATGTTATCACTGATTAATTAATTGAAAAACCCATGTTTATTTAACATCACCAACAACAAAAAGGCAAAAGCTGTAATAAAAAAATATTAATGGCCACTTTTGGCCAAAAAATGAATTTGTGTATAATTCAAGAACCAATATGCATATTAAGTCATCTAAATAAAATACGACGGAGGAACCCAATGAGTGGTCTTAATAAAAAGATAGTGTTATTCATTCTATGAGATTAGTGTTTGAACAATTAGTTGGTATAGTGAGATAAAATATCAGATCTTTCAAGATTAGATGTTTAAATTTTGACGATATAAATAAAATAAATCAGATTAAGATGTTTATCTCCGTAATAGACTTTTATAATATTCAATCTATAATCAATCAACAAATAAATTTGGTACAATAATTATACCAAAAAACAATGGTAAAGGTTTTCAAAAACTAAATCTTTAACTCTTTAATGATTATAAACCCATCGGTTTAGGCAAGTGATCTATTAGATTATGAAAAATCTGGATAAACTATTACGAAGGTGATTATTATTTTCGTTCTATTTTATTTTAATGATCGATTTTGAAAAAATAATTAAACTGAAACAAGTTAATATTGTAAGTGATTTAAACGCAACGTTTTTAAAATTGGTGATTAAATTAAGATAGAGTGGAAATAAAAATGATATCTACAATAATTTTATAAAAAATAACTACTGTTTGATGTAGTGAGTAAAACTTGGCTCGAAAAAAGTCAAATAAAATTTGAGTTATAAAATAAAACTCGAATAATTCGAATTTTTTAACAACTGGTGGGTTGAGTTCTAAACTTGAGTCGAGTCTCTTACCTATACTTGATATATGTATGTCATATATGAGAAAAAATGAGTATATGTATATCATATATGATTATATAAAATTATTTAAATTGAAATTAATTAATACTATAAATATTTACGATTAAATTTGAACAGAAACTCGAACAACCTATTAGACTTAAATTTTATAAATTTAACTCAATAAAAATTTCAAATTATAAAGTAGAGTTCGCAACTTAACTAATTTGAATTTTTTTCATTCGACTCGATTCGTTTTAATACTCAACCCTATATATATATATTAGTGCGTGTAAAATTCTAAAATCAATCAATTTTTTTTATCAAGAATCGATCCACGTTTAAATATCATTATTTGCTCTCTCCGTATGGAACTAAATTACTATGAGATTTTACCTTTATTCTGAAGTACGATAAATTGCAATTGCCAGTAATTTGTCCGCCATGCTTTTTGGGTCACAGAGATGGAAACAGAAACCTCTAAAGACACCGGCGAAATCGAACCACTTTTACATGACTCAACGGATGAGCCTGAATCCGACCCTAATCCGAGAGCCGTGAAGACGAAAGTACTCGAGGTAGAGATCCGATTGTAGCGACAAGGCAAGGGTCCGATCGACGTGTTCAAGTCGAGCTTGGGAGGGTGGGACCAGAACCAGCTGGAGGTTCGAGATATTCTTGAGAAATACGGGTTGAAATCGATTTACGCTTTCAATACCCGGTCGGGTCGGGGCGTCCCAATCCGATTTCATCCGAGAAATGGAAGGTCTATTCTTGAATACAAGGACGGATCGGTGGTTCACATTGACGGCGAACCAAAGGTAATTTCTATTTTCTCAGTTTTAATGATTTTAGGTTATACGTGATTTTTCTTATACCATATATATTGTTGATCCGAATTTTTATCTTGAGTTGAACAAAAATGTTAGTTCGAGTACAAAGTAGTACATATTTCTGAACAATTAAGGATCAAAACTTTATTTTTTTAAGTAGCTGAATCTTATTTTTCACATGAAACTGTTTGCTTATTTATAACCAAATCTATACTATATAAGATGTGTGACGAGAATGCTCAATTTCAATGTTTTTAGGGGGGGGGGGGTTAAGTTTGGCCATTAGGGTTTGAAGGGATTAGATAGGGCATTTTCCAGGTTTTATAAAACAAAGGAGAAGGGGGAAATTTTATGCTTTGGACGGGGCCTTTGGTATCATTGTGATACTAATGTTATTTGATTTTATTATCATATAAATTATTAAATTTGCTATAATTCGTATCATATAAGTTTTATTTTGGCATGTTCACATATTCATTTTTTTGTTAAGGTTAATTTCTTATCATGTTCGTAATTTTTCATTTGTTTAACGAATTATAAATTTATATTCAATTTAACTTTATTTTTTATTTAGAATTTGAATTTATATATTAGTATTGGTGTTGCTTGCATTTTGGTCATGTGGTCATTTCTAAGTCACTATTATTCTTATTTTATGCTATTTTGCATTTGCTTTATAGCGATTTGTTAAAATGAAAATTACTGCAAGCTGGGCATTAGGATCCTTGAACCATTTCAAAGCCTCAACCAAATAGAATTTCTTTTCTTATTTCAATTGATATATATATAATTATGCTTGAATGTATGGCGATTATTGCATAATCAAGTAAATAAATTATGTGTCATTTCCTTTGTGCACCCCCAGACTATATAAACTTTCCCATGCCAGTGATCCATGTTGCTGATTCCAACTAGTTTTCAGTCTCTCGAATGATCCAATATGTTAATACATGTAATAGAGTTTCCTGCATACCCGTGTATGGCTGAGTTTATGGCAATCATGGCCATGTACTGCTTCAAATGCTGTATTCATCTTGGCTGATGACTGGAAATTATTCAACTGTTGGTGGCTGCATGAATAAGGTGATATAGCATGCGTTCTGTGTTTTGTATTATTTTCGATTTCAGGATTCATTGATCAAACCTATAACCAAAATATTGGTGGGGATAGCAGCTCTTACGCTTCTCATAACTCTGCTACTGAAGGATACTCCTCCCAAATGGATGAAGAAATTGAACATTTCGATTGGAAATTTCCCTCCTTGGGTCCTGGCTTGCGTGGTTATCGTTTTTACACGCATGAGGAAGAGAACGAGGGATGCCTTGAAGAAGTTTGGTTGGTGAACGGAGATACTCCTGAAGCCAGTATGTAAACCCAGATAGGATATTAAAACTTGTGCTTTTCTAAGGTCTTTTGCCTAGAAGACATGTTGATTCTTGTTCGACACTTACGCATAAAATAAGAGTACCAGAATCGAACTCATTTGTGGTCATGGGAATTCAGTGACATGCTCTGAGTTATCTCTCTCTTCTTATTACAGTGCATGTTGAATGCTTGAAAGAAATTTGTTTAAGACAATCAGGTACTCGTTGTAGTCACAATTGCTGATTTTGGAGGACTAACGAGAATGAATGTTTTGGGAATTTTTCATAGGAATCTTCTAAAAAGTCTACACACGGGGACCCCAATTTTGATGAAATGCAAGATGCTCGTTTAATGCTAAGAAACTTTGAATGTTCTCGTCAAGCTGTGATCAATTAACAATGGATTTGGACCCAAACAGGTCACAACAAAAGGAGTTGACTGTTGAGTCAAATAATTCAACAACGCCCTCCAATCTTGAGTTTTATTCATTTATTTTAACAATACTTACACAAAAAGCTAGATTTTATGTTTGGTCGGATTTTTTAAATGCAGTAATAAAACTCGCAATCAGCCAATCATTTTAGTGTATATCATCACTTCGTAACCAATCACTAAATTAATTATTAAAAACGTTATTAATATTAATATCTCTTCCTATTGACAAATAGTATCATGGCAATGGCTCTGGATAATATTCTCTCTTCCTAAACTAGTCATGATTAATTCTTAAATACGAAGCAATTATACTTAAACACACACAAATTCATAATTTCTAAAATGTTAACCGAGTTAATGTTCAATTGGCTTTAACATTTATTATAGGAATATTTGTTTGATCATTTTATGTTATATGATTTTGTAACTTATATAGTTATATTGTGATTAAATATGCTTCAAGTCCCTATATTCTTCGTATATTTTAATTTTGGTCTTTCTACTTTCATTTATTAGATTTTAGCCTATGTGTTTTCAGTTCAGATTTAAAATTTTAATTTCAATTATTATCATTGTTAAGTTTATTCGGTTAAATTCACTAATGTAATATTTTAAAATTAAAAAAATACTAATTTAGCTATCATTTAACGAGAAGAAATGAAGTTATAATAACCTAAGTTTAAGAGAAAATTTCTGTATTAGTAATAATTAATTTTTAAATAATAATAATATGGCAACTTAGACGAGTTAATATATAATTTTTAAATTGTTTGGCGTGATTATAAGGTATTATTTGTTTATTAATCTGAATTGTTCAGATTATTATTATTCACATTGAATTTATATTCGTTTTTTCAAATTTGAGACAAATTGAAATTCTCAACTCAGTTAAACTGAACAGCAAAACAACATTATTTTAAATATTAAATTTTATTTTATTGTTTTATCTTTTATTAAATGGAAGCACAAGTTTCAAGATTTAACTTAACATTTTCCTTTTCTTTTTGTTCAATTTCTTTTCTACGATTGCAAAATAGAGGAAAAATCAAATCCTAATCTATTAAGGAGCATCACCTTCTGAAATAAGATTTTTTTTTAATAATTTTACAGTATATTAATTCAACTCAATTTGAACTTTATATAATTCGATTTAATTCATAAAAAATCAAATTGAAATATGATTAAGAATTGTGACTTATAAGCCTGAATAAATCAACATTTTCACTTGAATACTCACCCTTAACCATATACATTTCCATTTTCCTTTTCCCTTTTCTTTATCACTTCCTCTTTTTTTTACCAAAGTATATATCTACACACACACACACATATATATAGGGTTATTATTTCATACACCGACGGTGGAACCTTTAGTTTCCACAAGCGGGTTAGTTTAGGGGTTTAGATTGTAGGGTTATAATTTAAGGTTTATGGTTGAAATTTAGGGTTTAATGTTTAGTATTTAAGGACTTAGAGCTAGGGATTTCAATTTTAGATTTTAGCCTTGGATTATGGATGCTTGTGTAAGAAAAAACTTTACATCATCTGTGTATGGAATAATTGTCCATATGCATACACATATATATAAGGGAGGGGGTTATGATCCACTTACACTACGTAAAACTCATCTAGTTTTACACTAATCCATGGTCATTGGATGAGTAAAATGGATGGATAAGATTATAAACTCTCCTCTCTTTTTTCCCTTAAAAATATCCTCATTTTTAACTTTTAATCTTATTCATCCATTCCACTCATCCAATGATCAAGGATTAGTGTAAAACTAGATGAATTTTGCGCCATGTAAGTGGATCTCATCCCTATATACATATTTAAAATTAATTTATTTATAAATTTGTCTCCTAAATCCCAAATCATGGCTCCCATATATATATATATATACCAAACCTTAACTCCATTGACATTGACATTGTTGTTACAACAATCAAGAAGATATGTATTCGAGCATAATTAAATATGTAATTAGATTTGAAATTTTTGATTTTTTTTTTGTTGAAAATAGCTACTATTTAAATGGATGTGAGATGATCAATAAATCAGTCATTTGAAGAGGCGCCATTGAAGGTTGTCCTCACTAGGAACAATTTTCATAAGCTATTGTTACCAAATTACTCATCTTCAAATTTGATTCAGCAATTAATAACCAATTCAAATTATAATTTATATCAGACTTTCGATTATATAATTACATTATCTATTTTTAGTATAACCAATATATCCTCCGTATACTAGTACCACAGTACAGAACAACATTTTTTCACTTATAAAATTCATTTGCTCAGTAAATTAAGGCGTAGTATAGACTAAAGAGCAAATATATACCATTTAAAATCAATTACATTTGTCATATGTATATGAAGTATTTTCTAATATAACCATCAATATCTGACACATTAGCTGACTAATCTGGATTGAGTGTTGTATAGACTCATTATGGGGACAACTCTCCAACTCAACTTACTTCATTCACAACATCATGATTATAATATCGGACCATATTTATGGGATGCAGTGCATCATCCCGTTAGTTGTGTATATCTTATTTATATGAAATCAATAGTTATTTACTCAAATAAAATGCATGATTCCCATGGAGTAGTACCCTACAATGTTATTTAAGAATAATTAATAGAGTAATGGTTATTGAAACAAGTGCAGTACTAGTGTATGCAGCAATAATATTTGAATCATATAGCTTAGGGTTGATGAAGGTAAGCAGAAGAGAAGTTAGATTTAAGGGATTAATTATGGGCGGGGGCCGGGGGAAATGTGAAGCGTTGCAGGGCTTTCATGGTTATGCTTCCCCTCGTATGTTGTTATCACAAAGTTCACATCTTCTCTATCCCTTTCCACCTTTTTCTTCACCTTGCATCCTTGCCTTGAGCACCGGTAATAATGCCTGCAATTTAGCACACATAATCATCACCCCCTCAACCAATAATTATATATATATACATATATATATATATATATTTAACAAACTGCAAAACGATCTTGTTTCAACGAGTGATTCCAGTGAAAAAAAAAAGATGATATCCATCCCAAGAGAGTCAAGTTCAAGCACATGTGTGCGCGTTATCAAAGGGTAAGAACAAGTATGAACAGATAGCCAGCCTCTCAGCAAGGGATCAAATTGCCTGAATTGGATGGCGGCTGATAAATATGTATGAATAGAATCTTTCTAGCAAGCATAATCATATGATGATCGATGATGACGAAGATGAAGATGGAATGAGAGAAATGAAGTAGTTGGTTTCTTCAAAATTTTCCAAACTTGAACCTTTTCAGACATGTACTGGAAGCCGAGATTACCTTGGATTAGGGTTATTCTTAATCTTTTTCTTCCCATATTTCCTCCATTTGTACCCATCATCCATCACCTCCAGTCCAGATTTGGTTCTGAAAGCAATTTTAGACTGCCCCACATCCTCCCCCTCCATTGTCTTCATATAACCCTCATTTCTACAAATCAAAAACCAGATACAGTAATCAAATAAACAAACCAACATATGAAATCAAAACACGTAAACAAAGGAAGGGAATTCGTTTACGTTTGCAATATATAATCAACACGCGCGCTGTTGCCTGGAACCTTCCAGGCCCAACAGCCACCATTGACCGGAGAAAGAGTCGTGGAGGCAGTTTCCGCATGAGTTTCAGGCTGGGGTAGGAGTAGAAAATCTTCAAAGTCTAGCGGGTCACTGTTGAGCTCCTCGGTGTGAGTGAAAATAGGGTTTGTGTTTGATGATGCTGTGAGGAAGGTGGACATACTGGAGTACCAGAGGGTGTGAGAGAAAAACAATGGAGTTGGAAATTTCCGATGAACTTTAGAATGAGACAGCTTTATAATTTTTGTTTTTGAAGGGGTTTCACGGGAACTTCCTTGTGGAAGAACTTAGTCACCCGTTCATACTTCCACGCATATTAGACTTATGACTTTTGCTTTGCGATATTATGAATTTGTATTAAGGGCTATCATATGCATATCAGTGGAATAAAAAATCATAATGTCAAAAAATAGCTTTAATGTTCGATTGATAATTATTTTGGTCTATATTTTTTTTAAATATTGTAATCTTTAGCATGTATTTTTTGTTAAAATGATCAATTCAGAGATGAAAATTGTTAGTCAACTAACGATAAACAACTTAAAATGATTTGACAACATGACACGCCAGGAAAAAAATTGTATTTTATATGATTTTATAAAATTATTTTTTGTCTTATGTATCATTCTGTCAGGTCCGCACATTTGTTTATATAACACTACTATGTCAGTGTGTATTGCTATGAAGATTTGTCACGTCATTTCAAGTTGTTTATCATTAGTTGACTAACAGTTTCCGTCCACGAATGGGCCATTTTATTTTGGTCTAAAATAAAACGTTAAGAGTTAAAGTGTTTCAGAAAAATAATATGGGCCAAAGTAATTATCAAGCCAAACATTATGCCTAAAAAATTCATAGGTGTATTTATTATGTATATTATATATGTATGTGAATAGAAATTATCTACTCTTTTTTGGTGTCTCTATGTATGTGTTAATATTAAAATTGAATTTTAAGGTTGAGGTTAAGGGTTTAAAGTGTAGGATGTAAGATTTAGGATTTAGGATTTAGAGTGTAGGGTTTAATTTTTTAGTATTAGATATACATAAAGACACAAAAAATAGACATTTTTTTGTTCGTACGTATTTATGTATTAGAATATTATAAATCCTTTTTGTATTCTCTACCAAGCAGAATATATAATATTTATTTTTGTATTTAATTTGTAATTAATGCATAAATTCATATATTATCAATAGATTTGTTCAAAAAAATATTATCAATAGATTATGTTATGTCACGTTATTAAAAATATGTAAGTCATTAGATTTAAAAAGAGACCCGATAGTTAGAAAAGTGGAAGATCTTAATCTTAGGGGATATAAATTTAAATCTTTCTGTCTACAAGGTGTATATACATTGTCAAAGGGTTAAAAGTATCTATAAAGAGACAGTACCATGTAATCACCTTTAGCCTATTAAAAAAAATCTGTAGTTAAAAAAAAAGAGAATAATTTCCATGCGTAATATCAAGATATTCATAGTAAAATATAGAGAAACTACTTAATATATAAGGCTACACACTTTTTTGTTTTAAGGGTTTAGAGATTTAGTTTAAAGTTCAATGTTTACTTTGTAGGGTTAAACTTTAGAGTTTATAGCCAAAAACTTAAATTTATTTTTAAAAAGTAAATATGCAAGTTTATGCATTTTCTTTACACATGTGAATCAAAAAATTACTCGCATGTATTACAGTGTCTTAAATTTTATTAAAATTATTTTTTAGGAAAAAGAAAACTTTCTTCTTTCTTTTTACAAGGAGATGAGAGAGTTGTTTAAGGTCAAATTCAAAATTTAAAGTCAATAAAGATTAAAACAATAATTTTTTTTAAGGATTTGGTTATATAATGTAAAAAATGAAAAATTATATCACGAGTCATTATTACCGAATTATCTATGGTCTCAACCAATAAAAGTTACAGTTTATTATTTTTTCAACAAAACATATTAAAAAGAAAATATTTCAACAAAATATAAAATGAAAATAATCTAAACACAGTACAACTCTTCAAACATATTAAAAATACATAAAATAAATTATCACCCAAACAAATCATTTTAAGTACAAAAAAAAAAGTACGAAACAAACAAATATACGCAATTCTCTTTACCATCCAGTCTTTTATCCTCTCTTGGAGACGTGCATCATTATGATTATAGGCACATAATCTAGATGATCAATCACAATTCATATCAATACCGCAAGCTATTTCAAGTAATCTAGATGATTACTTATAATGTCAAAAAGATAATATTAAAAGTATTACTAAATACTTTTTTTATAAAATAAAAACATATTACTAAATACTTAAATCGGTTGATACGAGTTATTATAATTTTGATCAAAATTTTAAATTCGACTAATATTTGACGAATAAAAACATGCGTGAAATAACATATGTATCTTAAGGGTGAGAGGGGTGGACCCCAACCCCACAATATATATATATATATATTACTTTTATTCCATATATTAAATTTAAAATTTATATTGAATAATTAAAATTATCCCCTCAATTTCAAAAAAGAAAATATTGTCTCTGTCAATGTCAAAGTGTGGTTTGGTTCTTACATGCATGTTTGAAGAAGTTTCAAAGTTGGGCGAGTCAAAGGGAAGAGGGGAGATTTTTCTTAATGTCTTGTCAACCAAGGCATAGCTTTCTTCACGTCCATCTCATGCACGCTGTTGCTAGCCATCTCCGGTCTCCATTCGATGGTTGCTTTTACTTTTCTTTTTTTGAAATATTTTAAACTTATACAAAAGTTTGTAGGTTAAGGGTTACGGTTTACTTTTTTATGAGTTTTTTAATTATCGATATTTGAGCTATTAGTCGATTAATCTGGATCGAATTTTGAAGAGATGCAATATAAGGTGATTCTCTCAATTCAATTTTCTCTATTCACAATACCATAATTCAAACATCTGATCTTGCTTAAGAGATAAGGTGTAGTTACATTTTATAATTTTACATTGATTTTGGACCATTAAATGAGAGTAAATTGATGGTTGAGATTAAAAGTTGAAAATGAAGAAAGTTTTAAGTGGGAAAAGAAGTGAACAATCTCGACCATAAATTTACATTTATCCAATGGTCCAGAATCAATGTAATATATTTTAATTTTTATGTTGCGTAAGTAGATCCTAATTCATAATTTAATTACTTTTACTATATTGTCACATGGTATATAAAGTGACAAAAGATATTTTTTAACATACAATTTAATATAATGTCTATATTACTCATATTTCTTTTCACCCATAATTAATAAATATTAAACGCTTAAACTTACTTAATTTTATATTATTCTTTAAATATATCAATAATATGTTAATCAAACTAAACTTAATCCGAAAGGTGGTTTTGTTAGTGGGACATGCACGTGTTTTTGTTTTTATTTATGAAAAAGAAAGCACAACGGAATTGCGGAAATACTAATATTTTGCACTACGAATTAAGCGTAAAAAATAAAGAATAGTTTGGTATTATAAATTGCGGATTCGTCCTTTAGTCTTTAATTTGGCGACCCTCCCAAAAAACTGTGCTTTTTCAAAACGAAGGAGACAGCCGACAGGGTAGACGCATAACTAAATTTCTTATTTTGCCCATAATTAATCCAATTCTTACTTTATTCAATGGTTACATATATCCATTTTTGAACAGTCCCTATAATATATGGTTAAAAATTTTCTGTTTGTATCATCTCCTCTTTCTTCAATGGTTAGATTAGTGAAAATCAATAGTTGAGAGTAACGGTCGATAATGAGAATATTTTTATATGAGAAAAATAAGTGAATTGTCTTTAATTTAAAAATTTTAATCTCACTCATTAAAATCAGTTGATACGACGATCTAAAACAACGTTTTTACACGAGAAAGTATACCGTGAGCCTTTCTCACAACGTCATCTATGGCCCAAAATAATAAAAATCACCCGCTTCATTAGTTTTTTTCATGTCATCTTTTTACCAAGAGAATTTTTACTCATGTGTGGTTTTTATTGGTTACAACTATGTATGAATCATGATATAATTTCTCCTATTACAAGTAATATTTCCAAGCCATTTTTCTCCAATATTTTGTTTTATATTAACCTTTTCATCTTTTCGAACATATAAGTGATCCCAATAAAAAAGAAAATTATGTTATTCTTAAAAAACTCTAATTCGAGTAATTTATCTACACAATATATATTATTAAAAAATAATAATTAATAAAAATATGTTATATTGTAATCACACTAAACAATTAAAAAAAACCATCTTTCAGTTTCTCGTGGACGGGTTGAGGATGTGAGGTATTTGTTGTCAATTTGGCCCAGCTAGAAGCAGTAGTAATCGGCCTTGTAAATTATTTAGGTTTTTAATCTTAAATATTTTAAATATTGATTTTTATGGGGTCGAATTTTATGGTTAATACATGTACAATGCAAATGCTGTATATTTAATACATATACTATAATTTGATTAATGCTAGTCTGGATATTTTTCGAGACTTAAAATTTTAATTTTGACTCAAATAATACAAAGACAATATAATTATATTATATAATTTAAAATTTTTAAATTAAAAAAAGACGAGAACTAAATCTATAACTAACATATAATATAGAGATGTATGATAAGGTTTAATTTAACAAATTTCATAACTACTATTTAGACCAGAATCAAAATTTTAAAATCTAAAAAGTACATAGATTAAATCTATAATTTATGTATATTACAAATATTATTCATAAGATTTAACCTTTTATATTATAATTTTATTTTAAAAAATACATTTTTGAAAAAGAAGGTTATAAGTATATATTTTTATAAAATTTAATTAATTAAAATAAATAAAGTCAAATTAAAAAACTTAAAAGGTAATGGTGAATCGTTGATATTTTAATCTAGACATTACAAATATTTTAAACGTGGGCGACAGCATATTCGGTAAAACGGAATATTCGACCCAAATTTATAAATCACTTGCCACCTGGAACAGAGTCTCAAAAAAAAAATCCTGCTTTTTTTATTTTAAAAAGTTGGGCTTTATATATCATTTGCCCCCTGATTTTGTCTTTAATATAAATTAGACTTAACTTTGTCTTTAATATATAAATTGGTCCTTATTCTTTTAGGGGTTAAATTGTAACTCAAAGTTAAAATTATAATCAAATTACACACACAAAAGTCAAGAACCAAAGTTTGAGATCAAAAAGTGCAATAACACAAAAAGTTATTACTCTCTCTGTCTTACTATTTGTGTCATATATTGACTTTTAACGGGATTTTAAGAAGAAAAAAATTTATATAAAATGTGTAGTGTAAAATAATTTGAATGATAAGTTTGTTTTTAAGAAGTTAACTTTTATTTTTGTTGGAAAACTAAAAAAATAAATGTGTCTTATAAAAATTATTGAATTTTTTAAAATAATATTTTAACTGAGATAATTTTAAAATACAAATATAATAATTTTAATAAGACAGAGAAAGTAAATTTAATAAAAAATTATTTTTATACAATAACGATAAAATTAAACCCAATTGAAATAAACTACAAAAACTATTAAAAACAGACCGTACAGAAAAGAATAAAGAGAAAAAGAAAGGAAAGAGGAATTTCTTTGCATCTTCATTATTCAGTACTATAAAGCGCCCAAAAGGGGATTTTTTTTTTTGAAAAGTGTAAAAACCAGGGGTTTTAAAAAATAAAACGTAAATCAAATTCAAATCAATCAATCGGAACTGAAAGTTTTCCCTTAATTTTACCGCCATGTCAATGCGAAGACGAACCTTGCTCAAGGTCATTGTTCTCGGCGACAGCGGGTATGTTCGTTTTCAGTTTCAAGTTCGATTTATAGGTTTTACTAATAATTAATATGTATTATTTGTATAATCAACGGGTTATTGTCAATGTCAGGGTGGGCAAGACTTCGTTGATGAATCAGTATCCTTTCAACAGTAATTGAATTTGAATCTACTTATTTTTGTGTAAATTTTTTGTTCTTTTTTGGGGTTAATTTTTGGATCTTAAATTTTGTACTATGGGTTAAGTTGATTCATTGTTGTTAATTTTATAGTATCTGAATAATCTCAGCTCATTTATTGGTTTTTTATTGACTTCAAAAGGTACAATCGTGTTAGAACTAACTTCTTGAATTTAGATATGTTCATAAGAAGTTTAGTCAGCAATATAAAGCAACAATTGGTGCTGATTTTGTCACTAAGGAACTCCAGATTGATGATCGCCTTGTCACTCTGCAGGTAGAGATTTCATTTTATTTATTTCTGGATATTTCTATGTTTTATATAGCTTAATTTTAAAGTTGACATGGAAGGCATGTTTATGCTTTTATTTTGGGGGGCTTGGTGTGAATTGCATTGGATAGATATGGGATACTGCGGGACAGGAGCGATTTCAGAGTCTCGGAGTTGCCTTCTATAGGGGTGCAGATTGCTGTGTGCTAGTTTACGATGTTAATGTTATGAAATCATTCGATAACCTTGATAATTGGCATGAGGAGTTTCTTAAACAGGTTTCCTTTGCCCCTTTCTCTATTCTTTTGTTTTTCTTGTCCGTTTTAGTTGTTCAGTGAACTGTGCTTTGCTTTTCCCATTGAATGATATGTTTCACTTGAACTGGTTTTTATGCCTCTATAACTTCGACTTAGTTGTAAAAATGTCATAAATAATATGTAATGCATGTTGAACTCCTTTAATTTACCCCTGCCTTGGTAAACCTGCCTAGTAGAAATATATTCTTCTTGTCAAGGGATGTTGGCTAGCAATGCGTTATAAATTAAACTTAGTCTACAACTAAAGGTTAAAACCTTGCCAACCTTTCTGAATATGGAAATGCAATTTATCCTGCATTGTTGCAAGTTATAAATAAGCTATCAAATTTTTTTGTTTATTCCTATCTATTTATTTTCTTTTAATCTGTCTTTCCTCTCGTCTCCCCGGCATGCACATGCCTTGTTCACATTGATACTACATATTCTCTGCTAGATTTTTGTATATTCGGAACTAAAATTGTGTGAGTTTGAATTGGTTCATTTGCTTTATTGGCATAACTTATTCAATTTTATGTGCTCGTGTTAACAGTAGCATACTTAAATGATTTACACCAGACTAGTGGAAGGCTGAAGTTTGAGAGAACAGCACACATTTGATGTTCTAGAACCCTTACATTGCATGTGGGGTTAGGCACAAAAAGAGTGTTCACCTAAGTGAAGTAAAGCGCAATACATACTTGTTTGTGTATGTGATTACATACAAACTAAGCTTAATATATATACTTCTATTGATAAACTGAAACGAGTACACCATGCAAAACTTTTTTTTGCGAATATGCTTTATTTATGTAGGGTCCAAAGTTGTTAAATTTATGTGGGAGCTACTACTGTTATGCTGTTTTGTTGGTTGTCTTATTTATTAATTACTAGATATATAGATAGGCGGTTAGGATTATAAGTTGATTTTTAGGGTTTATTTTACATCCTCATCATTATTTCCTTTGAATTAACAGACTTCACAACTAGAGTTTTTATAACCCTATATTTTCTAGAGTTCCAACTTCTATCTTACTCGTTTTTCAGCCTAGATTCTCTCATTTTTTTGCTATTTTCTCCCTAAACCACACCATTTTAGTATCAACGGTCTAAATCCTATAGTTTATAGTAGTGTTTGTTTTTAAGCCACTGTAGGACGTGGTAGAGTTTGAGGAGGAGGAAATCAGGGTCAAGAAACAGACTTGGCCGTGTTATGACGTGCAGTTAAAGAATCGTCCCATGCCATTAATGTTTAGGCTGTGATAGGAACCAGTGGGAAACCCGGGTGGAGATTCTAGAAGATACCAACAACCTATTTGACAAATCGAAAGGTAGTATTTGCCGATGAATCTGATTATGGCGAGGAAGAAAACCTCTTTCATGATGTTGGGCTTTCAAATTGTTCAATTCAATGTGGATTGGAGGAGCGGTTGGTGCATTTCCCTTCGTTAATGCAGGTGGAATTAGGACCAAAGTTACAAGGTGGATTGGAGGAGTGGTTGGTTCATTTCCCTGAGTTAAATGCAGGTGGAAGTAGGACCGAAGTTACTGATTTTCATGAAAAGATGTATTTGGAGGATTACTTAGATTTTGAAGTTAGCTTGGAGAATTATTTTAAGTTGAAAACTATGGTGGAGGCTACAGTGTTTAAAAAGGCGCATTTGAGGCGCGCCTAGGTGCTAAGGCGAGGGTAAAACGCCTAATTGGGTCTAAGCGAGGCGACTTCAATGAGGCGCACCAGGCGCTGAGGCGCAAAAAGGCGCGCCTTTTTAATTTTTTTTGTTCTTTTTGTCTTTTTTTTTTAATTTTTTATTGTGTTTTACATACTAACTTGGGTCAAAGGTGGGGACCACACAAAAATAACATTAATCAAATGAAATTTAAATTAACTTAGTCGAGTTAATGTGTAATTTGAACTTAAAGCATAACACATGATATATACAAATAGTAATTAAATTTGATCAAATTTAAATTCAAATTAATTTGGTTGAGTTTTAAAACTTGAACTAAATTTAATTGTTTTGATACAATATTGCGTATTTGAGTTAATTTAAGTTTAAATTAATCTTGAATTGACTTATTTCTATCATGATTTAATTTATAGATAATTATTTGATACACTGGTAGTTTCCACCAACGTTTTAGTTTTAGGGTTTAGGTTTAGTAGTTTAGAGTTTAGTCATTGTGAATAGAATTTTGGGTTTAGGGCTAGAATTTAGTGTTTATAGGTTAAAACCTAAATCTCAATATATTACCCTAACCTCTAAACTTAATCTTAACTCTAACTCCTAAATTCTAACCATTAAACCCTACACTATAAATTGAGTCCATAAACCCTAAAAGTAAGGCGCTTGTGAAAACTAAAAGTTTTCACCGCTAATGTATTGGATATAAACCCTTAATTTAAATCATATTATCATATACCTTTTTGAGAATATTTTATAACTAGCTTTATCTATTTACAGTATAAAATTTTTTATATTGCATGATAAAATGCAATATGCTTTTTGATTGGAAAGTTAAAGGTAAATGAAATTAAGAGCTTTGTTGAACTTATAGTCCTTTTTAAAGTACTAAATTTTCTTTCTTGCTTAGTACTATGCTTCATGTGCATTTATACATTCTCCTTGATTGGTTTATGTTAAAGTTGAACATTCAAAGAATCTCATTATTCGTATCACCCAAAATTTTATTGAACGTAAAAAACTTTGAAGTGATGCTTAATATATAAAATGCTGATGATGAATACTCTTTGGTGTTTACAATGCATTAATTGTTCTTTTTGCTTTACTCTACAACTGGAAAACGTGTATATCTCTTATTTTTAAAAAGTGCGCCTTACTTCAATAAGGCGCGCGCCTTGCTCCTCGGCTATAAAACCCCTATCGCCTTAGTGCGCCTTTTGCCCTTTTTAACACTGGGAGGCTAGGATGGTCTTGTTTACTTTATTATGTTAGTCTTATTTATTAGTTATTAGACATATAGATAGGTTATCTAGGATTATAAGATAGATTTAGGGTTTAAATCTATGGTTAGTGTTAAAAAGTTAATTTGTAACCATAGTATAAATAAGTTATAACTTAGCTTTTATGTCACATCATTATTTCTTTTGAATTAATAGACTTAAGAAACTAGTGTTTTATAACCTATGTTTTCCTACAGTTCCAACTTTTATCTTGGTCGCTTTTCAGCCTTAGTTCTTTCAATAAGCCATGCCTAGTTAATTTGCTGCTATTTATCATGGGTGTGAATTTTCTTCTTCTTCTTCTTCTTCTTCTTCCTGTGCCCAGTTGCATCAAGTAAATGCTTGTCTAGTTCGGAACTGGTTATGAAAAATATTTGACCTACTGAGTGCTGACCTTTCAATGTGCATGATCTTTCCTAGCAGCCAATTTTATTTCAGAGGTTGCTTACTCTTACTTTAATGGTTTTCATTCCTCTAAACTGTATATTAATTTTTCCATCTGTTTTGACTATTGATATGGTTTCTGTTTTCATTTTGATTTCCAGGCAAATCCAACTGACCCCAGGACGTTTCCCTTTACATTTCTTGGAAACAAGATAGATATAGATGGCGGTAATAGTCGAGTGGTAAGGTTATATAGTATATATACTTCCTAGTTTTCTTTTGTCCTCGCACCTCAGCCTAAGGTGATGTTTTGAGTCATGTAGGTCTCCGAGAAGAAAGCAAAAGACTGGTGTGCTTCTAAAGGAAACATGCCTTACTTTGAAACATCAGCAAAAGAAGATATCAATGTTGATGCTGCATTCCTCTGTATTGCCAAAACTGCTCTAGCAAATGAGCGAGAGCGGGACATGTAAGTTTATCTTGAATTATATTCCCTGGTTGGAGTGAATAGTGGATTTTGCCAATTACATCAGCATTGTTCTGACATGGTATTATTGACAAGTATGCATCGTTTCATCAAACACTGCAGATTTGGAGATAATTATTATCTTGTCTTGCATTTATACTGCACAGCTGTGATCATTAGCTTTTGGGACTTGTAACTGTTGGTAAAGAGGATGTTGTTTCCAAGAAATATGACATTAACACCCAGAAGAAGAAAAGTAGAAACATTTCAAATTGACTTGTTAGAGTATAGTTTGGACTTCGTTAATGGCGTATTCCTCGGAAACAGCATCCTCTTTCTCCAACATTGAAAAATACTGGGTCTATGATGTTTCCTGAATTATGCATAATGAATGGTTTCTTCTTTCGCCTTAAAAAATAATAGGTCTATGTGTCTACCTATTTCTTGTGTAGATGGTTTGAACATTTTAAGACTGACGACGAGGCTGTGCAGTTTCTGATTCACTTTTTAATTGATATCTCATTTGTGTATGATTGCAGATATTTCCAGGGCATCCCGGAGACTGTGACCGAGACCGAACAAAGAGGTGGTTGTGCATGTTGATTACAAGTCAAAATCTTTTTTGTTCTTGGTTGCTCGATGCGCCAATTTATTCTGGTTCCAATGATTCTTATACATTTTTTGAATACATTGTATTCTAAACTCCTTGGTTGGAACATTATTTGCCACTAGTTTTGTTTTGGTAGGGGGGAACTTTAAGAAGTGAAATTTGTAGAAATACAGGTGAGTTTGCGTTTAGTTTTGTCATTAAGAACTGTACTTCAAGAATTGCAGTGTTGCCGGAGTTGTTTATTTTCAGGATTAAAGTTCTCGTGTTATTTGCAGGATTAAAGTCCTTAACCATGAAATGTCAACTTTTATTTGATAAATGTATGGACAAAATTTTAAACACGAGCTCGTGTTATATGGATAATTTGCATCTGCCGTGTGAAACAGATTGTGTCTACAAAATTTATCGAGCTTATTTATTTTTTTAACACATTATATCAAAGTTGTCTATGTGGTATGTTTATTATGTTTGAAATTCGATTCATGTTTATAATGTTTAGAATTTGATTCATATATTTTAAATATATTTCGCTTTAAATATTTATAAGTAAGGGTAAATTATACCGGAGATCACTGAATTATTGACATAATTTTTCTTTGACGTTAATTAGGCCACTAAACTATTAAAATGGTTTTCAATTACGCCATTGCCATTAACTTTTACGAAAATGTTGACGTGTAGTTAAGTAAATTTGTATAGTTATACATTTTAATCTTTCATAACTATACATTCAATCAATTTAATCTTAATTTTAAAAAGTTCTAAATATTTTCAAATCGTTTTGATTTGGTCTTAATTTATTAAATTTTAAGGCTTTTGAGGTTTCTTACAAATTGTAATTTCTACTTAAGTTTTAATATACGAAAAATATTTGATGTATTGTTAGTGTAAATTTTAGTTTATACAAATAAATTTATTTTAAGAGTTTAAACTTAATGTTTTAAATGTAAATTTGTGATTATAATTTAAAGTTTATGATTTAGCATTTAAGAGTTTAGATACGAGGTTGTGAATTGGTAAAATTTGAAAAATTTCTTTTGAAACGTTCCGTCTTTTCTCAAAGTTGGGTGTCGTTGTCGTGGGATTTTGAAGCGGTAGCCACCCTTTTTATTTTTTTCTTTTTTTCCATCTCTTTCGTCTACTCTCTCTCTCCTACTTCACTTTCAGTTTTTTTTTTCAGATCTGGTTCGTTTTTGAAGAACCTTCATTTTGATGTGGGATCCCTCCCTTGGCGTCGGTTTTGTCTTTCACAAGGGCTAGCTTTCGATTTTGAGGAAAAAAGATCCATGGTTGGTGAGATAGGGGAGGTTCCGTCTTTTGTTTTTCTTCACTACGGGAGGGTTCGGTGGTGTGGCCAAATTACTGGCGTGACCGCTTGATTCTTTCGGTGCCTCCTCACCTTTTCTATTCTTCTTCACCGCAGCTCATTGGTGCCGATCGACCACCTCGTTAAATCCTTTTTTTTTTCTTTGCTTTCCGGCAATACTTGAATCTTCGGCGTTGTGTTATCGCGCCTTTGGTTGCTTGACAGCGACCACTACCGTTTTTAAGAGCGTTGTTGCCTCGCCTTTCGATTACTGTTGTGTTTCCTACTGGTGGTCCCCTGGTGATGCGAACCGAGAACTCGGGGTTCAAGCAGTCATCTCCGATAAATGAGTTCTTCTGAATCCATCTTTCAGTTTGTTGGATTCGTTGTTATTGACCTTTAGGCCTATGACGATTAGTTGTTGGATTGCTGCTAGAATTTGCCTTTTTTTTCCTTCAATTTTGACCATGTTGGCCCTGTGATCGGTGGGTACTTTGTTACCTTTTTCTCTGGGACTATGATGTTATTATCCTGTAACCTTTCGTTTATTTTAATGAACTTCTAGTTTTTGGTAAAAAAAAGTTTTAAAATTTAAACATATATGTTTGTGGAAAAAATCTTCCACTACAAGTGCATCAAATCTTAACCTTTTAAAAATAATTTTCCTTGCTTTTAATTTTTATTAATAATTTTGAAATTCTAAAATATTTTTTATATTTTTAAAATTAAAATTAAATTAATTGTATGTGTAAAGATGAGCATTAAATATTATATTATATGTCAACAATCTTTAGAACATGTGGTTAAAAGCTCTTAATTTGACACACTCTTCTCTATCTCTCTTCAATTATTAAAAAATTGTTAAAAAAGTACGATATTATATCAATCTAAAAGATGCCGCCTCAGTTTCAATTATCTATTTTATAAAATGATTATATTAACATTAATTTTTAATCAACAAAATCTTTTAATTGATGATCAAAATAGAAACAATCTAATACTTTGATGACTAATAAAATAGTTTACTATCTACATTAAGCTCTTTTAATGAAAATTTTAAAAATTAATTACCGTTTAAAAATAAAAAAAATTACTATAAACCGACCTTTAAAAAAATATAAAAATCCCTAGACCGAAAACGCTAACTCTAAGACTGCAGGGTGAAGACTGACAATGTTATTCTACTCCCAAAAATTTACCGAATGAAAGAAAGAACAAGAAAAAAGAGAAAAATTAAGAGGCTTGCAAGGTACACTAGACGACCGTTCTGTTCTTAAGTAGCCTTGCCTTTGCTCTCTTTGTCTTACGCTGGGAGCTGGACAATGAAGAGTTTCAAAACTTCCAAAATTTATGTGAAGCAAAACCCAAAACATTGAAGACAAGAAGAGAAAGAGAGTGGGTGAGTGAAATAAAGCCATGATTATTTCCAAGTGCCTGGTTTCAAAGAAAGGGCCTTTAGGTGCCATATGGGTAGCTGCTTATTTCTTCAAAAAGCTCAAGAAATCTCAAATCTTTGAGACGAATATACCCTCTCTCTTCTGTTGGTTAGTCTCCCTTTCAAATGCCCGTTACTCATTCCCCTTTTATATTCGCTTCTTTTGAGTAAAAATGTAATCTTTGTTGTTGTATTTTATAAAAGAAAGCCTAGAATTTTAACGGCGTCATGTTTCCAGGCTCATTCATTTATTGTGTTTCAGTCTTTTCGTTTTTTGGTTATATATATTGAAGCAAATGAAAGGTTGATGTTGTTTTTTTGGTTTTCATGTGTTTTTGTTTATATGAGATGATAAATGTATAAGAGTGGTCAAGGCAGGAATGGAGGAAAGTAATTATACTTGGTGAACGGGAACTGTATGATAAATTGCTGCAAGTTTATATTTTTTCCCAATTTGAAAAGTAGTATATTTCACTGTGACCTAGTTCCTTGGTGCTTCTTTTTACATTTTTTCACAATTTTTGTTTAGCAATTTAGTTGAATTTTGTAATGGTTTAGGCATTCTTTCAGAATTTAATTTCTTTTGGTGTATACAAGAATAAGCCAAATAAAGCCTTTGCTCTCATTTTTGTGGAGACAAAAACTAGTGAATATTGTTGTGTTCATGCTTTTACGGTCTTGCAGATAATATTTTGCAAAACCAGCTTCAGATTCTGGCTTATAGAGTGTTAGCCCACCTCCTTCTTGGTGTTGTCAGAATATACTCCAAAAAGGTTGAATATCTTTTTGATGACTGTCAAGAAGTGCTGATTAAGATAAATGAATTTGTGGTTAAAGAAAAAAATAGAGCAAAGAAGGAGGCCCTGCGTGCAACTTCCTTCTCGATTACTCAACCAGTGAGTTTTGACTTGGATGCATTTGATCTGGAGGTTCTTGAAGATACTAGTGGGTAAACTAATCTAGCAGTCTAGTTCTATTACAGACTTCTTGTTATTTCTCTTTCTTATAATCATACTCAATGTTATGGTTGCTTGTCCAGAGACAATGCGGTGCCTCTTGAAGAAATAACTCTCAAAGGTATTAGTTTTGCTTTTGAAATGATTTTCTCTCATTTTATTTGTTCTCTGTTTGTTAACTAAACTTTGTTGAAACAGATATAGCTTGGGAAAATGCTGGAACAAGACGATATTCCCTAGATCGGGTATGTATCCTCTGGTCGTATTTTGTTCATTGTAACTTGATCAAAGTCTACTGACTTAGCAGGTTTATATCAGTCTTTCTGGCTGAACCTGTTGTAAGAGCCTTTCATATATTGATTTTCTTTGAATATGTCAATGTCATAAGGTCCTTCCTCTGGTTCTTTTACAAAAATTAATTCCAATCTATTTGACTTTTTCCCTCGATATGTTTTTGGTTTTTGAAACTATGTTTGTGTCAATTTTCCTGTGCAAAACAATCATGCTTGTAGGTCCCTTTCATTTTTTTTCAATATAAGACTCGAGTCCGATACTTTAGATTATCTCTACTACTTGGAACTGTTTGTCCGAATCCTTTCTAGCTGGGGATACATTAATGAAAAAGGTGCAGTTTAGTTGTACTGGAATGGGAAGAGGACTTTTGTTTAGAGCTTGTAATTAAAAAACTTACAAGTTTCTAACAAAGCTCTTTTAGTTGCCAACAACCTCTTGGACTAGTGGCCAGATGTTTGTATTGTGTGGCATGTAAGCTTGGGTTCTCTCCCTAGAATCCTTACCCCTACGCCCAATTAAAAAAAAAGAGCTCATTTAGTTATTATTGCATTGAAGGGCTTATATTAGTCACTGCAATAAACCTGGATAAATGAAAAGTTGGATTTATTGGTTTTCAGATCAATTTTTCCAGTTTTTAGGCTGTAAGGGGCAAATTTTCTCTTATGGAAGATTGTTAGTATGCAATATGTGTGACCTATACATGCAACATAGATATTTTAATGGTTTTAACAGATTGTCAGATTATAAATGATGGTGTGCCCTGTATGATTACAATTTTGATTTTGGTGCGAGTTAAAAGTCCTAATTTGCTCAAGTCGACTCTTCCATTCTGTGCAGATTGCCGCATTGGATGATGCTTTCTTGATGGATCACACTCTAACCGAAGGGTATGCACAAAAAATTCATTTGCTAGGTTCTCAGTTTTAAATGTTTAAATATGTTCTTTTTGAAAGAAGTTTTTCTAATCGTATTCTTTTCGCAGCAGTATTTCATGCCACCGGATGGACTTTGAGACAGAAGTAAGAAGATTGGAGTAGCGTGCCCTCTGTAAATTGTTTAGTTGTTTTTGTAATTTTAGCCGATATTACCAGGAATGTAAGTTCTAATGTTCCTTCTGTAGTTAAAAAGCCCTTTGAATATCTGAACCTTCAATTGTTTTTCAGTTAGTGGATGACTTCAAAGGAAGAATGTTTTCAACCTGCCTGCCCTGGGGGATAAAATGTTAGTGCAAAGATCTCTTAGGTTTATGTGAATTGGTAGGCATTGTAAGCCATTAGTGACAAATTTAACCATTTACTTTTATAAATTATATATTGAATTTTTAGAACTAAAATCAAATTGGTTTAATGTATAAATATAAGATTAACTTTATTATTATATTAATCAAAATTATATAAAAACATTGAAATTGTAATTTATTGTCCTTAATTATTATTTTTGACATAGATTGATTCTTATTTTTTAAATAAGATCCAATTCACTAAATTTTAAAAATTAAAAGAGATTTAAAATAATAGTTTTTTATGATTGATCATTAAAATAAAAAAAAAAAAATTAAAGCGCTAATCATTAGGAGAAGACATTAGGATTTATTAAACAAATATTGAGATTCGAATATCATAATTAAGCAAATGTTGAGATGTTGAGATTTGAATATCATAATTAAGCAAATGTTGAGATTCGAATCCAGATGATTAACCAAATATGTGAGTTTGGATTTCATCATAATAGATAATCGAATTTTGTGATATGTAGATATTAGAATTGGGCTAACTGCTCCATAATATAGTCCAAGTCAAGCCCACTAGCCCAAATTAATAATCGAGTGCATATGCAACAACTCGTCTTCCTCGTCTAAAACCCTAGATCAGTTTTTAGTTTCATTTTCCAACTAAAGTTTCCTCTCCTGGTTACAAATAGGGTCTTCTCTTTTGGTTGACAGTGTAGAAAAGTGAAAATTACATAGAAATGGCAGCCCAAGAGCAGCTACCACTTTCAATGGGAACTTAAAGGCTAGTTTTTTCTTCATCCTTTTAAAGTTACCCATTCAATATATTAGTATTTTCTGACTTAATTATCACTTATGTTGCAACCTGATATGCATAGCTATTTCGAGTTATGGTTTACAAAAGTCCCGACTTTATTCTGATTGTTTATATGTAAGTGGTGTATGGAGGTGTTGGGTGGAAGAAAAGGCCCTCACTGTCATGTTTTCAACTGAGATTGAGTGTGCTTAGTTGAGTAAATATGCTTTGAAGAGAAAACATGAAAAATGTTAGGATTTTATGTGATTTTGCACTGATCCCATTGAGTTAACTTGTCAACGTAGGTGAATGAATGGTTTCATAATCTTTCGGATTTTCGTATTTCAGTTTCCTGAACTTTTTACCTTCTATATTGAGTGTGGTTTAGTTTAATCCAGTAGTTGTTAACATTCATATGGTAAAAATGTGACAGGGGCCTTTCAAATTTCTGTACTTTTATATTCTAGGTTAAGATTTCTGATTGTAGTCAATGTAAATTGGTATAATGCACCATAACAAATACCTACTTTTATTTGTAAATTTTGGTTTAACTTATGCAGAAAGCACTTGCTGGTCTGAGGCGTATTAATCTAGAAGGTTTGAGATGGAGAGTTTTTGATGCTAAAGGCCAGGTATCTTAATCCTTTTCCGGATTCTTTCAAAGATAATTAATTTAGAAGCTGTTCTTGTATCACCGAGACGAGCACTTAATTTCTGAAACTTGTTTTCTGGTAACCAGAGATGTGGGGTCTAGGAACCCTCCATCCCTGAACCTCTCTTTGAGAAGTTATGGTGATGAAGACAAACTCCGGGTTCTCAATACAATTCTCATTTATGTACTTTGTAGTACAGTTGAACTCCTTATTTTAACATGGTTTTCCAGCTTGAGGTTGAAAGCAACTAGGATAACTTGCATAATTTTTTACAGGTTCTTGGAAGATTAGCATCTCAGATTTCTACTGTAGTTCAAGGAAAGGACAAGCCTACTTACGCTCCAAATCGTGATGATGGGGATATGTGCATCGTGATCAATGCAAAGGATGTGTGTGTTACAGGGAGAAAACTTAGAGACAAGGTTTATTACTGGCATACAGGGCAAGTTATACTGCTTTCAGTTGTTTCTTTTAATGAATTGAAGTTTGATTTCGTAGTGCAGATGAATGAAAATTAGTGTCCTCTTTGAGTTAAGACTGGTTTTGTGAACTACATATATCAAAACATGCATACTTTTTTGAGCTTATGTCTTTACAATAGGAAATATTGCTCTCTTAGTCTGGTTCTTTATCAGTCCCTATGTATCTGGTTCTTGAGATTGGATGCTTCAGTTAGTGATGTTCTAATATACTTTCTTCTATTTATGAATCATACTTCTTCTCCAGCTATATCGGCCACCTCAAAGAAAGAACATTAAAGGACCAGATGGCAAAGGATCCTACAGAAGTCATACGCAAAGCTGTGCTACGCATGCTTCCTAGAAACAAACTGCGGGATGCAAGTATTTTGAACTTGATTAGACTATGACCTGAGTTTATCTATAAACATCTTCACCTGCATGGTTTATTGCTGTTCTCTTTTCACCATTCTCTTTGGAGTCTTGGTCAGTAGGAAAAATCCTAGCAATATGTTCTGACTTCTGCTTTGTAATGCTCAAATTCTCATGTAACGTTCAGTTAGTCCAACAATTTTTTACTTTATTTTTTAAAATTTTAGTTTGATATGGTTCGGATTTCTGTTTTCTTACATTATTGTTGCTTGTGAATGCAGGATAGAGATCGGAAATTGAGGATATTTGCTGATAGTGAGCACCCCTTTGGGGATAGGCCCCTTGAACCATATGTGATGCCTCCTCGAAATGTACGAGAAATGAGGCCGCGTGCAAGAAGAGCCTTGATTCGAGCCCAAAAGAAAGCATCTTTTATTGTACAACTTCTCTATAGACCGAAAAGGCTAAAACAAATATTCTATCATTGATAAACAAACCTCCGCTCCCCCAGGAGCTCTCGTTATTTCTGATATTCTTAGTAATAGCCTCCTTGATATTATTCTTCGTGATTCTCATGGACCCCCTTTTGCTCGTCTAAGGGGTTCCTAATGTAATGGCTTAGGCCTCCTTTATCATTCAAAAAAAAAATATTCTATCCTTAAACAATGAGAGAGAAATACATTCTCACGTTTGACTAAAAATAATAATAAGGATTTTATTCAACACGTAGTAAAAATAAAAAGTTTTTACAAATATATTAGTTTTAGAGTTTAGTGTTAGAATTTAGGGTTTAAAGATTATGGGTTTAAAATTTAGGATCTTTAGGGTAATATGATTTTAAAAATATAAAAATATTCATCAACGGTTTTAAATGAAGAACAAACACAAAGCATGGAGTACGGGTCTTATCATAAAGCAATAAAGTGTGCCAATAAAATAGGTAAATTATAAATCTCGTCAATCAACTTTGACATAATTCATGTTTTGATAACTTTGACATAAAATAGGTAAATTATTCTTATTTTGGTCACTCTATTATTAAATACTTAACGACATTATAATTGAACATTTGTATTCTAAAAATTTGAAATGCCCTCAACTTTCTTCATTTTGTGAAAAAAAAATATTCTTTTTGGATTCTCTTTGATTTTCTGACAATGTGATATCCTCTTCTAAATTCTATTGATGGAGAGGTAGAAAAGAAGAAGATAAGCTATATATCATGATTTTATGTTGATCAAACGATAAAAATTATAGATCATATTGATTTAAAATTTTTAGAGTTTTGAGTTACGTTTTACGAGTTTTAAAAAGATTTTTATCGAAGCTAATTAAGTAGTGACCGAAACATTAATGAAGTTAAAATTGAGCAACGAAAAGCGTAGTTTACCCTGAAGCAATTTTAGTGAAGTTGGGTTAGTGTAGAATAAATGATGAGTCTAAGACGATCATGATCACCGACTGCATCTGCAAGCTTTATTTTGCACCCCACGATATTTTTGGTACTTTCTTTTTCATCATTTTGTAATGTAGACTATTTATAGTGGTAACTTTTGGCAATTATATGCTCCTTTTGCGGCTTATAATTTACTTAAACTAGATTTGTTCAAAGATTACTTGGTGTTCATCTTTTGAAATTCGTATTCATTGTTTGGTCCACTTAACTTAAGACACATGAGTTATAAAAATTCGATATTAATCGTTTCAGTTTTAATTAAAATTTTAAGAGTAAGATATCGAAAATGTAACAACATTAAATATTTATTAAAATAATTTTATTGTTATTACGGTTTTACCCATCTTGATAAGATCAATCTTTTACTTAGATTGTTAAATAGATAGGCGATGACGCACGCAGTTCAAAAAAAAAATAATTCACTACAATAAAATAGAATTTTAGCGGCGTTTTTAGCGCCGCCAAAAACTCTCGCAACACTAAAAAACCCGCGAAAAGTGCCGATGAAATCAACGCGCAAACACTTGCGGCATTTGTGTTTGAAAAACGTCGCGAAAGATTGCGTTCTATAACGGCGTTTAATATTCAAAACGTCGGCAATTCCTTATCTTAACAGCGTTTTCAGTACAAACGCCGCAAAATGTCACAATTTTTAGTGGCATTTTCTAGAAGAAATGCCACAAATGATCGTGTTTTGTAGCGGCATTTTATTATCAAAACGCCGCTAATACCTTCTCTCTAGCGGCGTTTGTTATCGTTATATTAAGTGGAGTTTTTGTGGATAAAGGCCGCTGTGTGATGTGATTTTTAGTGGCGTTTTCTCTGCAAACGCCGCTAAGCTTACTACTTTTGCCGAGCATCATTTTTAAATATGTACTACCCAAATTTAACCTGTAACATTATCCAATAACAACAAATTTGAAGAATAATTACAAAAATTAAGTAGAACTACTTAAGATCAAAAATAAATCCAAGTCTAGAACATTAAAGTGAAATGTAGTTCAACATTGTTCATTAGAATTCACACAACATGAAAGAACCTAAAATAAACTAAAATGGCGGATTCTTTGGTTGGTTTTGCCGTAACATCGCCATCATTTCTTGAAATTGATTTTGGAGATTCTGATATGCTGCTTCTCTCTCGGCTTCTCTCGTTTCTCTCTCAGCTTCTCTAGCTTCTACTTCGGCTTTAAATTGAGTTAACTGTTGCTTTAAACGATTAACTTCTGCCTGAAAAGATTGGTTCTGTGATGGCATGTACTGAGACGAGTTAGATCCAAAATATTTTGTTGGTGTAACGAATGATCCTTGGCAGCGAACCCGACCATATTTTTCAAGACCCAAAATTTCTGCAATAACTTGATTTTTGATCTCATTCACATTAGCATAACCATTAGCTGAAGTCGTAGCTTTATACTCATTCATTTTTCCCCTCAATTTCGCCAAATAATCAATTAAGAATTTATAACGAATTCAAACATTATTTAAAATAAAAATGTTAGACTATTGATATAAATATAACATAATCCAAATTTTCTGTCCAATAAATATATCATCATTTCTACAGCTTCAGTAGTCATAGGAGAGCCATCCCTTTTTGTGTCCAATAAATATATCATCATTTATGCAGCTTCAGTAGTCATAGGAGAGCCATCCCTTTTTGTGTGTATAATGTCGAAGAGCTTTATCCGTACAACGTTTGTGTCGGTCGTAACTTGCTACAACGCATAATAAAAATTAATACTTACGAAAAAGTAATACATTAAAAAATAATCAATAATTAAAAAAACAATACCTCATCATTAATTATATGAGCAAAACTCTTCGACCCGGCTGTGTGAGTAAACTTCTGTTGATATCTGCTAGCAACTCCAATGCGCTCTCGATCCTACAATTTAAAATAATATTATTTGTTACTTTTTAGCAAATTAACATTTGATTTCTTACAATATTTGGTAAAAAAATAATTTCTTACAATTATTATTATTATTATTATTATTATTATTATTATTCTTGTAAAAACTTATTAAGTGAGATCCGAATGCTTGGCCAAATTTTTTCAATATAACTATTTTGAAAAAAAAAAACAAAATTTTTCTTATAAAAATAACTATTTTTTACCCGTAAAAGTTAGTTAGAGTAACCACTAATGCATCCTTGAAAATTTTATTTAACATATATATGAGGAGAAAATAGTGTATTAATATGTGAAATAAATAGCTTAATATTTGTTTGATTGTGTATTGTTTCTTTACCCTCGTCCATTTTGCCAACTTCAAAAATGTTGTCAAACCAGTGGACAAATCGGTTAATTATGGCCCAGTTTAGCAAACATATTACAAAACCCAAATTAGGCTATAAAATAGTTTTGAGCAATCCATTAATATTTTTATTCTTTTTTATCAAAACAAATGAAAATCGATCAATTAAATTTAGTTTAATTGATATTATTACCGTATAATAAATAAAAAGATGTAAGATCGAGTATATTTATACACTCAATATCTCCAACTCCGATTATAAATGAAAAGAAGTTGTATATATATATATATATATCATTTCAAACAAGACACATTTGATCAAGTACACGTCCAGTAAACATGCGCAACAAATGCATCTCATCTTGATGTTATAAATGTAGGAAAATGATGGATAACTAGCAACTTTAGGACATATTATTCATTGGTAAATTTAGAGATTTAAATAATAAAATATGATGGATAACACGACGCGGGCGATATAAAATGTCCAGACTACTCAAGCCTTAGTGAGTGCTGAAACATTTTTCTTCCCAAAGTTCTATTTTTGGTATTTCAAAGACAGAATAATCTAAAATAATGTAGTTTAATTTGTTGTGTCTCTTCTATTTTCAATTTATATTTCATTTTACTTTTTCTCGTCTCTGGCTCTTCTGCTCCTAACAAAATTAATGGTCTTTTCGGTATCCTGAAAGATGATGTTGGAGTCGGAAATATAATTGTCATAGGCGACTGAAATTCTGAGAGTTGCAGAAGATTCACCTCTATTTATTTTTTGCGTTCTGCAGTTGTTTCGTGCAGGGTGTTGGACCAGACAGAGGGCACTGTGGAATGTGGATACGCATTGGTGGTTCAATTTTCTTTGGTGTTCTTGAAAAGACGAAGGAAATGCTGGGCAAAAAGCGCCCGGAAAATCATAAGTAACGCCCGTTAATCACTTATTTTCTCGTCAAATGATTATTGGTTTGACCTCTAACAAGCGTTTGTCTAATATTTTTAACGCCCAAATAGATGTTTGGTGACAACTGAATTTCTTTAACTTTTTACAACAAGCGTTTGTCTCTCAACTGCCTTTTGCCACAACAATGACAAAAAAAGCCTTATAATCACATATATCATTTTTGTTTTGCTTAGGTGACTTGTTTATAAATTTATCCAAGCTATCTTTTACCTCATAGCGGTTTTTTTTTCTTTTTTTAAGTGCTATTCAATTATGACCCTATTTTTTCTGCTGATTTTTGTTAATTTGAAGAGAATTTTCAAATATAATATAATCCCTCAACTCTTAAATAGGAGTTATTTTTTCTTAAATACATTCGAATTCATAATCTTCAAAATATGTCGATTGTCAATTAAGCTAAGACTTAATCAATTGTTTTGATCCTACCTAAATTAACACTATTACTTAATGTTGTATTGATTTATCCAATAGACTTCCATCGGATATCAATAGGAGTTTTAAACTGAAAAATTAAGAAATTAAGTATTTTCTTTCTTCCTGTTAGGAATTTGGTATGCGGCAAAATAACCAAAACGACATCGACATAAATCAAGACATGCACAAGAGACAAGATTTAACGTGGTTCAGCATAGCTTAACTCTACGGACGAGAGAAATCAACCCACTATCAACGTAGAGAACCCGAAGAGTACAAATACATGATAACCCATGTAATCCCAAAACCCGGTGTACAAATCCCATGACCCGGTGGAACCAAAACACTTTTCCCAACATCCCTACAATATTCATTTCTACAACGTAGGCATAATAGTTGTAGAGAACCTAAAAGTGGTTACATCTCTCTAGAGTAATTCTCACTCTCTTGTTCTCTCATTCTATCATAATTCAAAGGGTTAAACCTAGTCTATATTTATAGACCCAAATACTTGGTCACCAGGAAACCTTATTCAATAAGATCTCCTACCTAAAATAGATATTTACTTATTAAAGTAAATACTAATTACCAAGTAATCTTCAACCACTAGAATTACAATAAAATCCAACTTAATTACCAATTAGAATTTGAGTCAAAATATAACTAATCTCTCCATTGACACAAATTCTATTCGAGCATTGGTCTTCAAGTCTTCAACAGCTTCAATTTTTACGTAAGCCAAATATCCGTTGAAGCATTGTCGCCAAGTCTTCAACAACTCCAATTTTTACGTAGTATCCGTTGAAGCGTCGTTGAATTTTGAGAATTACTCCCCCTGCAACTAAAAGCTCGTTGCAGCAATACTCCTCTGACATGTCTCCAACATCGCACCGCAAAATTCGCAGCAAAAATTCCTCCACAATCGCGCAGCTCGAACCATAGCTCTTGATACCATTTGTTAGGAATTTGGTATGCGGCAAAATAACCAAAACGTTAACGATATAGACCAAGACATGCACAAGAGACAAGATTTAATATGGTTCAGAATAGCCTACCTCCACGGACGAGAGAAATCAATTCACTATCAACGTAGAGAACCCGAAGAGTACAAATACATGATAACACATGTAATCCCAAAACCCGGTGTACAAATCCCATGACCCGATGGAACCAAAACACTCTTTCCAACATCTCTACAATATTCATCTCTACAACGTAGACACAATAGTTATAGAGAACCTAAAAATAGTTGCATCTCTCTAGCTCTCGTTCTCTCATTCCCTCATTCTCTCATAATTCAAAAATGTTAAACATCGTCTATATTTATAGACCAAAATACTTGGTCACTAAGAAACATTATTCAATAAGATCTCCTATCTATAATAGATATTTGCTTATTAAAGTAAATACTAATTACCAAGTAATCTTCAACCACTAGAATTACAATAAAACCTAACTTAATTACCAATTAAAATTTGAGTTAAAATACAACACTTCCAATTTAATATAGATAATTAAATCATGACGAAGTGTGAGATATACAAGGGAAAGTATAAATAAAATCCTTAAAAATCGTATTTCTAAATAAATAGAAAGATACATTTATTTACATCTTGTATGTACTAAATATTTAATAATAAATATTTTTATGCTCCCATATATTTAATATCCCAACTACAGTGTTAATATGCAATTATATAAAAATACATAATGCTAGAGAAAAGAAGAGAGTAAAACCATCCAATTTAAAAGGAGCCACGCTTCTAGTAATTAAACACGCCCTCACCGAATCTCTGGCTCTGCTCCTCAAGTCGCATGTATGCATGTATGTATGCAATTTGCATGCATGGAAAAGGGAGAAGAAAACACAATGGGCATTGGCATCCATAAATCATAACACGTGTTGAGGGGACCCACAAGATAAAAGGAAGAGTGGGAACAAGAGCACGTCATTCTGCCACGTGTATATATCTTTTGCTAAGCCCTCATTGGGTGTTTGGACTTTGGCTTGATCCGATATGGGAAAGGGAAGCCAAAATATCTAAAACCCGGGTGGCTGGAAGCAAGATATTTTGGGACCTGCCCGTTGAAGCTGCCAGCTGAATCTTCCGCCACCGAACGTTCAACGTGGCTTATCCATAATGGTTTGGGGCAGTAGAAGGGGGCCCACGGTGGATGGAATGTGAAGCGTGTGATCTCATCTAATGGTCCAAATCTGTGTGAAGTCGGCAACTGGCCAATGGGAAAACAGATACAGATGGGGTAATGCTTATGGAAGCAAATGGAGGAGTCAACTCCCAAAGTGGGCAACTGGGTGGGCAAACAGATGGGTAATGCTTAAATAATATTTTTATAATCTTATATATCCTTAAATATTAATTTATACGATTTTTTTAAACAAAAATTTGACTGTACTGGTACAATTATTGTTGGTAAACCCTGCCCAATATCTCTCTGTTTATCATGGTGAAATCTCATGTATTATAAAGCAATCATATTATTATTAGGGAAAACTATATAAATAGCACCCCACATATTCTCGCAGGGACGAAACTTAGAGTAAAAATTTAAGGGGGTCAACTTAAATTTTAAAAATTTTAGAGGATTAAATGATTTTTTTTTAAAAATAAGGGTTTAACTAAAATTTTAATAATTTTGAGAGATTTAATAAAAAAAAATTAAAAAATTGAGATGGAATTTAATTAAAAATATTCAAAATTTTGGAATTTAATATGAATTTTTAAAAATCTTGAGGGGCAAAATTCGAGTTTCTTAAATTTTGAGGGGCCGTGGCCCCTACCGGTCCCTTAAAGCACCCGTTCCTGTATTCCCGTGTTACTTTTTGAGGACCCAACTATTTTTTGGTGAAATAGTACCTAACGTTACGTTTCGTTTTTATTTTAGTACCCACCATTAAAAAGTTAACGGCATATTGACTAGGAGAGAGAAAATCACACGAGACAGGCTGTCATGTCATTTTTTATCTCCTAGTCAGCATGCCACGTCTACTAAAATCACAAAAAAAACACACATGACATGCTGATTATGAGAGAGAAAATGGCGTTGTAGCATGCTGTGTAATTTTCTCTCTCATTGTTAGCATGTCACATCTATTTTTCTCTCATCTAATCAACATGTTGTTAATTTTTTAACGGTGGGATATCAAAATAAAAACGTAACGTTAGATATTATTTTATTAAAAAATAATTGAGTACTAAAATAATAATATGGAAATAGGTGGGGTACTTTCCCTTATTATTATTATATTGGGATGTTATAAAATAATTTGGGTGTAGTTCCCACTTACCAAGTGGAGTGATCGTTTTCTCCGAGTGTTTTAACATCTGAAGTCAACTAACATTTACTTCCTAGAAACGAAGTCGTTGGCTGATTTTCCACCAGAACAAGTTGTTATAGGGATAATGTTGATGAATATTAGATATTTAAAGTACTAAAATATTTGCATTGGTATTATCGAAACGATACTCAATCCAGGTCTCATCATGGGACTCTTTCTAAGCTTTGTTACTATAAAAGTTCGATTTGAACAAATGGTCTCAATACTAAAATGGTAATTTTTATTTTGCAATATTCGTGTTCAATCGTTTTGTTTGCAAAATGTGTATATTATCAAAAGATTAAAAATATCTATGAACATATATTACTGCTTTGTAATCACATTTGAGATCGCCAAATGTTCATGAGTTTCTCTACTCAGTCCTTTTTCTTATTGTTTCCGAATATCTCATTCATACACATCTTCTCAATGTTTTCCAAGTCTATAGTGAGTTATAGATAAAGTTCGAAAATGCAAAATCTTTGATGATTCCATCATACATGATTAAGTTGTAAAAACTTCTAAATAGGTATCTTACGTCTGAACTAAATTTTTTCTGGTTAAAGTATCTCTTTCTAGTTGCTCTGGAACAATTAGAAGATTCTCTATAAAAAATGGGGTTATGCTTTGGTGGCAACATGCTATGGGGTGGTGGTCCCACTTATGGGGTCAAATCAATACGCTCTAAGAAAAAATATTTGAATATTAATCTCATCAATATTATCGATCTCATAAGTACCATACTAAATCCCATCAATCGAATCATTTTTTTGAAAAATACAAGATATCTAAGTCATATAAGTAAAGAGATCTATCCATTGATAAGAAAAAGAAAAAACTTGAGGGGTGATTGGATTGATAATAAAATAGAATTCTGGGTCACGAACAATAATTTGATTGATGATAAGAAAGAGAATTCTTGGTTCAGTTCTCCACCTTAACGACAAAAAAATGATTGATTAAATTTTTTTGAGTCTGACTCATAATGATCATTTATCAAAGAATAACTCTGATTATCAAATAATTGAACATCTAGACCAATTTACTTACGATACTTAATTGACATTCATAAAAAAGTATCCAATGAATTATTAGTTTAATACATCTTGTTTAGCAGAAAGGCTGATATTCCTTGCTCATTATCAGACAATCAATTATTCACAAACTTCGTGTAGGGCTAATTGTTTTCATTTCTCGTTTCATGAAAAATCCTTTTCGCCTCGCTTAGCTCTATCTCTTAATTTTTAAAGGAGTTTGCACCCTATTTAAGAGACAATATCAACTTAATTAAAGACTTAATAATAATATTGAGGTAAATAAACACGAAAGCAAGCTATAAACATTACTGTTTTTAAAACTTCAAACAAAAATATCCATTCTTAAAAGTTTTTTTACTGAACAAGAAACTGTTAAAAGTTAGGTACCCAACTTTTGATGAAAAACTTTATCATTTTTGTGATAATACTAACTCAATAAATTAATCTTTATTTAAACTATTAGACGGATAGAAGATAAACATTCGTGGTTTAAAGATTAGGTACTTCTTGTCTATTTGGTTTTATTGTTACTATATAACTTATATTTTCATTTTTAAATACATTAAAAAAAGAGAAAATTTTACAACGCTCGACGAGCACCGCTGAGTACCACTAACGATAAACACCGTTGAACACTATTAAATTAATTAATAAATATTAAAAATCTAAATGACTCAATATATAATTATAAATTATTTAAAAGTCTAAAGGTAAATTATTTAAAATAAAATATTAAATACATTATTTTCATATAAATTATATATATATATATTTTAAAAATAATTAGATCAAATACCAACCCCTAAATTAAAAAACCCTAAATACTTTTTCCTTGCCATTGAAGCCGCCACTGCCATTAGCCTCTTCTGCCGGTGAGATAGTCGTTGCCGTGCCTTCCTCCCCGCGTGACCGTTGTTCGAGCTCGGCCATCGTTCTCCGCCGTTCGCACAACCAATCCAGTAAGGTAATCTTTCTTTATTTTTATTTTGATTCTGACTTGGACAACTGTCCAAGCCGTCACCAGCGGGTGCTGCCTCATCGACAGTCGCCGCCTTCACCGGTAGTGGCCGTGGCTGCCCGTGTGCGGCGACCGCTATCGATTTTTGGCTTTCTCTAATCCCCTAATTCCCAAACCCTAACCATCACCCTAACCTTAATTTTCAAATTAGGCCAAATATAAAACCCTAATTCTTAAATTGAGTACCCTAATTTTCAAATTAGAACCTAATTCTCAAAATAGAATCCTAATTTCTACATTAGAATCCTAATTCCTAAATCCAATTCCGAATTTCCAAATTGAAACCCTCGTTCCATACCGGTACGTTGTTTCATGTGTATCAGTACGCAGGTAATCCAGTACCGGTACAAAAATTGGTCACTGAAAATTATTTCCAAACTGCGTACTGGTACTCTAGGAAACTGTACTGGTACACTGTGTTTGAATTTTGGAATTTTGTGTTAATTAGATTTTATCTTTTTAACGTAGATGATGGATCTAAACTTAACGCCTTCAAAGCAAGTTAAGATGATGGAGTGTAAGCATCATATCGACATGATTTCGGAGAAGACAAATAATGAGGTACATTCAATGTAATTAACTTAAATTTTAATAATAGTGTTGAACTTATTTTTGTCGTTATGTATTATTTAATATTATTATTATTAAATTTTTTATTTATTTTATATACATATAGGAAAAAGCTGAAGTTGTACATGAAGAAAAGATAAGAACTCATATCAGAGTGATCACAAGTTTGAGGCACTCATTCATTCGGTGCAAAATATTGAAAAGGAATTTGTTAAAATGAATGGTCAATTCGAGAAATTAAATGCTCAATTTGAAAAATTAAATAGCCAATTTAAAAAATTAGTGACCATATTAACACCGAGTAATGTTAAAAGTTCAATACAAGATGGTGATTCAATAAAAGGAGAAGGTATACATAGTCGATCATTAAAGGATGATGCTTTAAATAATAGATCAAAAGAGGCTAATTTACATAGCGGTCTATTGAAAGATAAGGGTTTAGAAAATAAATCACACAAGAAAGAAGGATTAAGTGTCGCATCATTGAAGGAAGAAATCGAGAGTCGTATTAAAAAATTAAATTTATCTCTATTTATTAATTGTGATCCTGATTATTCATCTCCCTCATTAGAACCTATTGGTAAAATAAAACTTGAAGGTAATTCTAAAGACAACATCAAGGCTGATACTGATGGTCTCCCAAAAATTTCTAGCGAGGTTTTTAACTTTTAATTTAGTCCCCGTCGATTTCTTAGTCAATTAGTTACGTTGAAGGAAACTCCAATAATTAAAAAATAGGGCCTAAAATGTCTAACGTTCCTAAGGCTTTGTCAAAGAGTAATGACTCTCAACAGAAAAAGAGTGTGAGATGTTCGACTGCACGTTCTGATTTTACTGATGATCTGAAGTCGAAAGATATGACATCGAAAAAAAGAGCTCGGACTTCTAAAGTAAATACAAAGTTATGTATAAATCATTCTTTATTGGTTATATTTCATCTTAAACTTTGATATTAGTTGTTTGCTTAAAAATAATTTTTGCCATATGATATGTAGATACAAAAAAAAATCATAAAATTTCATGATAATGGAGAAACATCGAAGGTTGAAAGTTCTGAAAAAATGAGGTAGTAACATGATGAAAAATATAGATTTTTTGTAGTATAGTGAAAATTTGAAAGAAATATTGTACAAATATTTCATTTAAGTTGAATATATGATCAATTACTTTTTAATTGTGCAAGTTAGAAAAGAAAACAAGCTTTGTAATTTTGAGATTGAACCAGGATTGCAAGATTTATTCACAGCAGCTCGAATCAAATGTAAAAGAAGAGATGTGTAAACTATAAACACAAATTTTTTAATATTTACATTTAATTTTCATGTTATTGCCATTTTCAAGAGTTAAATGTTTTTTATGCATGATAAATATGAGACATGTGAATTGCTATCAGAAACTTTCAAAGAAACTAGTATGATAATTAATGCGTACAAGCAATATTTGGAGTACTTAACGCCTGAAGAATGCAGAATTTGTACGAATGTTGCTACTTGGAATAATACATCAAATATTCTTTACATGGCCAAAAGTAATATTTTGGACGTTGACAATGCTCGTACTGTTTTTCCATATAAATATTTTGGACGAGACCGCACACTAGCAATCCTTATTTAGTTGCCAATTCAAAATAGTTGGATCTTTTTCCATATTTTTCAATTCATTAGTATATGCAGCCTGCGAAAACAAATATTATCAATACACATAACAACAAAGCTTAATTATTATTATATTTCATATTTAATTACCTCAGATATGTCGTCTTCTTTGTATGTATTGGGCATGTATACAACTAATTTTGATATTTGAAGTACATCAGTATGCCTCGTATCCTGATCAGAAGGCTTGTTCGGAGAAGGTTCAGAGGTTTTATGCAAGTTCAACATGATATCTTCATCATATGAAATACGTGTTGGATTGGACGATGAAGCTTGGCGCTTAGTTCTCTTGGCTTTTCCTCTTCCTGTTTCAAGAACTATAGGATCGTCAATTCCAAGAGTTTCTCCGCTTTTAGTGGTTCTCTTTTTACATCCTACTTTCACCGTTTGCAATTTTAGACTCATTTTTTCCAAATCGATCTTTAACCTCATTGAAAGTTTTGAATATATGTGATGCACGGTAACATATAGTCGTACAATAAGAGGCTAGAGTGGAATACCTGACTTGAACTGTTGGAATATTATCTTCGACATATGCATTTTTATTTTGTAATCCAACATCTTTCTTCGCATAAATAGTCCAGCGATTTATTATACATCACTGAGGTATTTTCTTTGCCTTTTCATATTTCAACATGGCAAATATATGACAATATGAAAATTCAACGAACTCTAACTTCATACAACAACAGTACATGGTATCATGTGTGGTATCTTTAAGTACAAGATACAACTTTTCCTTTTCAACATGCTCCAACCAATAACACATGCACTCATTTTGTACTTATATTTTTTGATCAAATAATAACTCTCACATGACATTTCTTTGCACAATGTAGCAAAAGCATTTCTCGTATATACTTGGGTTGCATTACGTTTTAAAGTTGCCAACACACTGTTACAATACAATTGTTCTTCCATTGTTTTGTAGTCTTGATGACCTTCCTCCATCTTAGAGATTGCAGTTGTCTATGATAGTTCTGAACAAATCGATACAACATTATCTTTTTGTCTAATTAAGTTTTTAGTATCATATTCATTGACTCGCACCATTGAGTAGTCCTCATTACTGTACACCAAAATGTTTAATAATTTGGTTAAAAACAGTGAATAAATATAATATTAAATACAATTAAAGTGTATATAATGTTATCTACATAAAAATATCCTTACAAATATGCTTATGCCCATTTCTCTTTATCTTCATACAATTCTTGTACCTATCTTCTTTCTTCAACTTTGTGTTTGTCCACTAATTCTTTCCAAGCCCTTTCAAAATTTGATGGCGTTTTACACTTGTCAGCGTATCTCATAAACCCATCAAGAAAATTATGTTGAGCATTAGACTGCACGTTCCTTGTGATATGCCATAAACACAATTTATGTTTTACCCCGGGTAATACTTAAAAAATGGCATTTGCTATAGCCTTATCTCTATCAGTGATAACAATAAGTGGTATGTAGCCATCTCCCACTTCAATCAAATGCAAGTACATGATCAAATTTTTTATAGTTGGCGTGTGATATACCATAACACCAGAATAATTTCTCTAAGTTTTTGAGTTCATCCTTCGTGTGCCTCACAAAAAAAGAATCAGATTATTGCTTTTCATATAAATACGCCATCACCGTTTTAGCATCACCATCTTACAGTTCTTCTCATTTGATTCTATATAGATAGTTGTACAAATTCTTCGGTAGAAATCCAACATTCTCAATTGAACCAGCTTCATTCAAAAAATTTTGCATCATCTTTCTTGGAGCAATTCCAAAGTTGTGCATGATCTTAATCTTAATTTTGTATAACTCACTAATTTTCCGGAATGACCTAGAAAATAAATCATTAAAGAACATTAAATATATGCACATATATATATAAGCTATAAGTTAGTATGTAACAATTTACTTATTGATGAATTACATATCTGATGTAAACAACTTGTGTTGGCTGAACCATTTCATGGTTATGTTCTTATTAAAATTTAACAAATTCCCAATATTGATACCGTTCGTCCAATTTGAACTTAATAAGTACTTCACATCCGACTTTGTTGACATGTCTTTGTTCACGTTTTCTATTTGGAAAGTTAATCCACCCTTTTTTTCTATATCCCTCTTTACGGCACGCCATTTTCTTTGAAATTATATGATCACCATTTTGACTTTTCACTAACTGGCTGACTCAAACTCCAAAACCTTTTACTTTTGCATAGGTGTAATAAAACTCAATGCAATTATCTAAAGTCTTCCACTTCAGCATATTCATATCATTCTCATCGTAATCTTTTAATTCATTTCCAATCTTGTCCCATATGCTTGCGTCAATGAAGTAATCAATTGTCTTCTAATCATCTATATGTTTGTCATCATCAACGAGATAATCAATTTGTTTTTCTTCAGTATAAGTTTCACAATCTGATTCACTGTTGTAGCCATCTTTATCCTAATTATGACCATCTTCATCCTGATTATAATACTCCAACTCTGCAGTTTGAATTTTGGTATCATCATTATCAACGATCTCGAAAAAATCTGTAATTTAAAAAAATTAAAAAAGCAACATTATTATAATTCTGAATGGCAAGAGAATTCAACTTAACACAAATATTCAAAATTCCAAATTCAAAAAGTAAAT